>RAOH01000175.1:0-54177 GCA_009804965.1 Neurospora sp. FGSC 26632 | reverse complement strand
CCCCGCCCCGGACAGGGCATACCGATCGATATCCACATTTTTATTTCCGTTCCAGCCCGGTAGATTAGCAGTACCCAACAATAACATAGGTCGCCGGCATCATGGCGTCGGGCGCACCCACGGGGCCATCCGGCGCAGGCGTCGTAGGAATCGTCCCCGCTCAGCTTGGCTTCCTAGCCATCTACAATCCCAGTCTTGGCACGACCGACGACACGCTCGAGGACCAGATCGTCTACTACGCCTCGGTCACGACACTCAAGGACCAGCAGCGTAGAAGACATCGGTCGGATAGATCATCACGCCGCCGTCACGCGCCAACACATTCCGTGACTGGAGCAGCTGCCCCCGGCACGGAAGCTGTCTCGCAAGAGGAGAAGAATGAGCGCCTCAGGCAGATAGGACTGGCCCAGGGCATGGTCGAGTTCGGCAAGAGTTTCTCGGGCGGGAGGTCGGTTAATACGATTGATACGGAGAAGAGCAGGGTGGTGCTTCATGAGTTGGAACCGGGCTGGTGGATTTTGGCTGTAGGTTTCCCCACCACCAACATCATCAAAGATCGCATAAACTAACCAATACCACAAACCAGTCCATAGACCTCACCCGCCTTCCCCTCCCCAACCAAGGCGGTGCCAGCAACAGCAAAACCCCCGTCTCCCCTCCCCAGTTTCCCATCCCCGGCAGCCCTCGCAAAGGCGGCGCATCATCGACAACTGAACAAGACCAAAAAGCCGAATACTCCTCCCGCGAACTCAAGCCCGCCGCTCTCCTGCTTCGGGACCTCCTCCGCGCCCACGCTTGCTTCCTCCTGCACCACGACAGTTCCCTGTCATCACTCTTCGTGCGCGCTCAGCGGCCCAAGTTCGTTTCCTTGCTCAGCCGCTACTGGGACCTGTTCCTGTCCACTTGGAACGTGTTGCTGCACGGTAACCCGGCTTGCAACATCTATGGCGGGATCAAGATTGCTGCCAGTGGGGAGCTGGGCGTTGGAGTGGGAGAAGAGGATAGAGGTTCGGGAGAGAGGGAGGTGTTAGAAGGGATGGTGGACAGAGTCGAGGGGCTTGTAGATTTGGTGGTGGGCAGGTTTGGAGAGCCTGGGGAGGAAGCAAAGGAGCCGACGGAGTGGCTTGGTACCGGAGCGGAACCGGGCGCAGACGACGGTGCGATTTTCTTGGGCACAGGTGCGCTGTCGAGGCAGTCGTTACGCTCGGTCGTCTGGTGGATGGAGAATATGTATACGTGGGGAGAGAACGCGTATGGGGTTATTGAGAGTCCGACGGCCACGAGAGTACCGCCGAGGAGGCAGCATAGACAGATGGGCAGTAGGGCCAAGATTGCCTCGCTTGGGGAGGTGATGTCGCCTGGATTGAAGGTGTCGGATTTGAGATTGCCGCCGCCGAAACCGAATCCGACAGCGACGCCGCAGTCGGAGCCGGAGCAGAGCAAGACGACCTCGGATTCGGATGGTAGACCGTCGGGACCGCCAAGGCCGGTTACTTCTCTCCATCCTCCGACCAAGGGTAAAAGTCCTGCGAGCCCCACGGGTACGGGGACGCCGGCTAGCCCGACGACGGATGAGCAAGGAGGCGTGGGCCATCTGTTTAGCTACCTGAAAATGGGCTATGGAACCCACTGGAGTTTGGGTATGGGAGGCAGCTCTCAACCCGCCGAAAAGCAAAAGGAGAAGGTTGAGGATCAGAAGCCAAAGAAGCCGCCCAAAGATTCCCAGTTCTTGATTGGTCTCATGGGCGATCTGGAGGGTACGCCGGCCACCAGTCCCGACGGTGACCCCATCGACCCCTTTGAGGCTGAAGACTCCAACTCGCGTCTGCTGTTGCGCACCCTCACTGTCGAAATCGAAAGCGAAGGCGAAAACCGTCACGCTTCACAGTTCCAACAAGATTTCGGTAGCCATGACACCGAGCTCGCTGAGACGGAACCCCAGGGGACCAGCACCGGCACAGTAACCGTCACTGACGATGATGGCCATCGCCGCGTCACCACTGTTACCACAGCTAACAGCCCAACGCCAACTCTCGGAACTGGCTCGGCAGCCTCTCGTTCCGTGAACCCTCCAGGCTCAGGACACACGTCGTCGTTGGGTAGCAAAGGAAGCGCCGGTACTACGGGTATCACCTCCGCCGCCACCAGCTTTGACTCCCAAGACCGCAACAAGACCAAGAAGCTGCGGGTGGTGGTCTACGTCTTGCGTCCCTTCATCTTTGTCTTCCTCTTCCAGCTGCGCACCGATTCGCTCGCTTGGGAAGGTTTCTACCGGAACTTGCACCAGCAAATGGCTCCTCTCCGAAAGTCGCTGTTGCGGGCAACGGCTTACAGGCCTGAGCATCCCTTTGACTCTGTAGCGGGAGGAAGTGGGCAGATCTACGATCTAGTCTGGGACCCAAAGGAACTCACCGTTCACTCAACGATTCCTAACATCCCTGAGCCTCCCATTCCTGTGGCTGCGGGAGTTGTTGGTGGTTCAGAGACTGCATCGGTTAAGGCGGCCAAAGCACCCTGGAGCCGCATTGAAGCCCTGAACAGCCACAACCAGATCCTCAACATGTTCATCAACACGCGCGTCGATAACCTCGCCGGGTATGAGCGAACATGCAAGACAAGTAGAGGGTGGTGGATCGTTTGGAACCGCATTCTCGAACGGACTGCCGCCGCCGCCGCAGAGTCCCAACAGCAGCATATTCTATCCGTTTCCTCTCCATCCTCTGCTACTACAAGAACGCACTCCCCTGCCGCTGCTTCCTCTCCCACAGTCGCCTCCTTCACCGACGCTAGCCAGGTTCTTTTCGCCAATGTCAATAAACCCCGACGTGCGAGGGCGGCAAGTGATAAAACTCTTCGGACGCGGAGGGTGTCTGGTTCTTCGTCACCTAATCCTGATGCTTCTTCCTCTGACCCCGCTGCTGATCCCGCCGCTGCCTCTTCTAACCGCTCCGGCACTGCTGCGTCCGCATCCGCCGACGACTCCCTCACAAGCACAGCTTCCATCCCCACAGACCAACTACCACTACAACATGAACTACCTGGTGATGACGCCGACAACGAAGGACAAGGCGAAGATGGTGATGAGGAAGAATACGACCAAGAAGAACACACATCAAGTGAAACAGCTATGCCCGCCTCCGCTAGCACTACCGGCTCATCATCATCTTCAAGGAGAAGGGGGAATGATATGGTTGAGGTGTCCAAAGAGATCTTTTTGATTAGGAAGGCTACGGCTGGGGAGTCAGGGACTGGATTACCTGTTTCTGATAGACATCTCGGGCACACGAGAGGTGTGAGTAGTGTTGGGAGTATTGTGAATGCGGGTGCTGGAGGAAGTGGCGCTGGTAATGAAAAGGGGGAAAGCAGTGGTGTTAGTGGTGCGGCTGGGACCGGAGCTACTACTCCTGCACCAGGAGAAGGGACAGGAGGAGGAGGGTGGGCAGACGGAGCGACCAAGTTGGCTCAGGGGATTGGTGTGGATACTAGGAGGTATATTGAAGGGTTGTTGACTTTGAATCGCTAGAAAGGGACAGGGAAATCCAGGGAAGGAAATACCCAGGGAGGGCATGTTGAAGGGGTAGGAGGATGTATGTATGGATACCAAGGTAAGTGGACTGGCGTTTTTTTTTTTTTTTTTTTTTTTTTTTTTTACAAAACGGCAATGAAAAGGTAATGGGTATGGTATCGTATCTTTTTGAGAAGCCTGGCCCGTTCGGCCGCCGGCACTGTTTCTGTTCACTCCCAACATTCCCTATGATGAGTCTAAAATCTGACGATGGTGGGCGACGAATGGGATGCCTCAATTACGCGCTTATTGACCACTCCCGCCCTTGACTTGAGACTCTGTCTTCTTCCCGTCAACTTCACTCCAACATCAACACCTGCTCTGTCTAATCGCCCACCACGCTCAAACTCACCGACTTCTGTTCTTTGCCCTCGATCATATCTCCTGCCATTGGCATTTGGGTATCTGATCGGATGTACTTGCCCATAGCATCATCACTGCCTTTATTGAAATAAGATGGCCACAACCAACGAACGCCAATTCACCTATGACTCGATCCTTCTTCCAGATGCCACTACTCACATCCGCCTACTGGAGATTTGCCCGGTTCCTGATAACGATGACGAGCTCTACTGCAAATTATACACTGCGCCCATCGCAGACTTGCCAAGGTACAGCGCCGTATCATACGCATGGGGCGATAACACCAAAACCCACAGCATCCGGGTCGTTGACTACGACCGGGCACAAACCTCGACGGAGGAAGGCTTGGAATACAAGCTGGAATACGTCTCTTCCCTCCCTATCACGTCGTCCCTGGATACCTGTCTGCGTCAATTTCGTACATACAAAGAACTCCGCTTGACGCCTCTCTGGATCGATCAGATCTGTATAAATCAAGACGACGACGAAGAAAAGTCATGTCAGATTCAACTCATGAAGCAGATTTACTCGTCAGCAAAGGAGGTTTATGCCTGGCTCGGCCTCGACGCCGATGACTCCGACGAGGTTATCCAAGCCTTCTACCAGGTTGCCGAGTGCATGTGGGACTCTGGGCTTTTCGGCAAGCACCGGGCTACAAAATGGTTTCCTGCTCCTCGCGCCATCTTTTATAACAGGATAGACACTCCCGAGGTCCAAGCTTTGCTGCGGAAGGTCACACCGATAGTTGTCCCGCTGTTGCGGGAGAAGAAGATCCTGGCTTGGTACAAGAGAAGCTGGTTTTCGCGGATATGGACCATACAGGAGTTTTGTCTCAACCAGAAAACGTTCTTCGTCTGCGGTGACAGGGCGGCCCTTGATGAAATAGTGCTACTGGTCTGGGAGCTCTTTCTCATTCTCCCCGATTTTCATCACGACAGAAGATTCCGGGACGCCTTCAAAGACCACCATCCCGAGATCCTTTCTTTGATAGATTCACTGCCAGCAAGCCTGATCCCACCTCCAATGCAACATCTGTTTGGAACAAAAGGGTCGTGGAAACGTGGGGAACCTATCTCCTTACGAGAATTACTACAGGAGGTATCCATGCGGCTTGATCTCGGCGACAACCGCGTCGATATTCTCTCTACAAAATATCGGGACAGAGTCTATGGCCTGCTGGGGCTAGCGGCCGATGCCGAAGAGCTAGATATTCGGCCGGATTACAGCAAGACCACCACGACGGCCGAGGTTCTCACACAGGCAGCGCGGAGTATCATCAAAAAAGAAGATAGCGTTTACATCCTTCGCTTCGCACAGTTCCCCAAATATAATGTCGAAGACCCAGATGAATCCGGCCACCGGCACCCGGAACAACTCCCCTCATGGGTCCCGGACTGGGGAAATGGAACACAACACAGCTACCAATTCCTCGACGGCGTATTCTCAGCCTGCGGCAAGTTTTCAGACAAAGTTGACCTAATCCCCACTTCCTCCCCGTTCACTCTCGGCCTTGGGGGCCTGGTGGTCGACAAAATCGAGGCCGTGGGACGGTCCTGGCGAGCAGAATGGGGGTTCAAAGGGTACCATCAGTACATCCTCCAGTATTTCGCCATCATCAAAGACATGAGGCGTCGTTCGGCAGAAAAGAACGGCGACATATACCCCAACGCCTCAAGACGCAAGCAAGCATTATGGCGCCTGCCCCTCGGCGACTGTTACGTGAATGGCGGCCCCCAAGAGAGAGGAAGGGCTAGCGCGGATGACGTTCTCCCGGTCTTTGCGGAGCTGATTGACCATTGCAACTTTTGCTGTGCAAAGGACGAGGAACTACAACAAAGACGGCAGCAACAGCAACAGCAACAGCAACAGCAACAGCAACAGCAACAGCAAAGCGATAACGATAGCGGCAACGACAGCGGCAACGAGCCAGAGCCATTACCCGAACTCGACCAAGAAACTCTGACATTCCTAGCCTCCCGCTGGGACTCGCTCCAGTCCAGAGGCTCCTATCTCAACAGCATGATACACATGGACGGGAAACGTCCATACCTCACTGCCCAAAAGGGGTATCTGGGCATGGCGCCCGAGCACGCTCAGCCCGGGGATCTTGTGGTCCTTTTGTGTGGAGATACCATACCGTATGTGATCAGGCCGACCGAAACCGAAACCAAAACCGGAGCCGGAGACGGGGATGGTGACGGGGATGGTAATACTAAGAATACATACTATACTTTTGTTGGCGAGGCTTATTGTGATGGGATCATGGATGGGGAGCTGGAAGGGAAGTTGACGACAGAGACGGAGAGGGAGGATTTCTTCCTTGTGTAGAGGTAGGTAGGTAGGTACCTTACTTAGGTTCTCTTGCTCAGTCCTCCTGTACATCGGTACGGTGAGAGGGAAGTACATAGTAACCGTGATTTCTATAAAGTCAGGATAAAAGAATTAAAAAAAGAGTGGCTGGCTGTTTGGTCACTTACATATACCGACTTACTCCTTCAAGTAAAAGAGGGTTGGGTTCCATTCACAAGGAAGGAGGAGTGCGGGGAACATCCGAAACAAACGACTTATCGTGAAAGAAATTGTTGGAAGATTCCAAGCGTCAAGGTGTCTTTCACTCACTCTTTGGACGATGGGAAGGGTAAGTCCGTCTTTAAGCTTAGCTGGTATTCTCTTCCTTTTCTTCAAAAAGCCTATCTTACTTGGTGGGATCATCATCTCATCAGGGCCGAGATCTGGCCATACCCAAAATGCCATATGATAACAATACCCATACATAATAATACAAAAAGCTTAGTCCTATATAACCAGTTAGCTCCCAACACCACATCACAAAACAACCACACAAAGGGCCATCAAGGGCAAGGTTTTTTTTTTTTTTTTTTCAAACAGCTTCCCAATCCATAGCATCCACCATAAACTCCCACTGATCCGCCTCCTGCGCGGCCCAATCCATCATGGTCGCATCACCATCCTCATCCTCATCATCCGCCCAATTCAGCGACGACCGCACGCCCTTATCCAGGCCACCCTCCTTGTCCCTGACATGCCACTCAGCAATCAAGAACGCGGCATCGAACCCCTGGAAGATGGTCTCCAGCATCTTCTCCACGTCATAACTCCACAACGGCGCCGTCAACTTCAACCGCTCCTTCTCCTCCGCCTCCGAATCGGCCGTCTTCCATCGGTTCCGGAGCTCTTTCGCCCACTGCAGTTGCTTGCGCACCTCCCCCTTTCCAAGGATATCATGCAGCGGGTGAACAGGGGAATCGAACGCTTCCAGCACATGGGCATGATACCGATGCTGCTGAAACTTGTTTCCACCCCCATTCCCCCCAGGAACAGCAGCAGCAGCACCTCCTTCCCCCGCCGCAGCCGGATTAGGTGAACCCTCCTCCTTAGGACTTCCCCCACGGCTGCCACTGCCACTGCCCCCACGGCTCCCTCCACCACCCTGACCACTAAACCGACTCCCCGCCAACCCCTTCCCCTGGATCCCATTCCCACTAACCGTAATCCCAAACACCCCCAGCAAGTGAACCAGCGCGCGCTCAATGAGCATGTAGTACTCAAAGAAATCCAGCTTGAACATGATCTCCCCCTCGTTGAGCACGCCACCGCTAATCACGGCGTCTCCATGCTTGGGGTCGCGCCCCTTGAGCGCGAGGGCGTAGCCGGAGGCGAGGAAGGGGAGCTTCCATTTAAGGCGGCGGACGATCTTGGTGTAGCGGATCAGTTCGTGCTTGGCGGAGGGGCTGACGCGGACGGGGGATTTCGTGATGGGGGAGGTGTTGCTGGTGGTCCTGATAGGGATGGAAGTAGTGGTGATGGGAGGTGGAGGATTGGGGGGGGCAATGGCGACGGATGGCTTCGGTTGAGCCTGCGGCTGTAGTTTAGGGGAGACCCGGGGGGCCCTTGGCGGAGAAGGAGGCTTAACGGGCGCTGCTGCTGCCGCCGCTGGTGGTGAAGGGGGTGGTGGTGACTGTTGCTGAGGCGGCTCGGGGTCTGGCTTTGGGATGTATTTCATAAGGTGCTTTTTGCGTGGTGGTCGGTGCCTCTTGGACTTTGGACCTGGTCCATCGTGGAAAGAGTCGCCCTCGTCATGGGAGTCTATAGAATCCAATGTCAGTCACAGTGTAGTGGAAAGGCCACTGATGGGATGTCCATTTTTCGCATGTGGTTTGAAGGAACCTGACGCTCAAGAGACAAGCCCGTTAAGGCGGTATATGAGCTCCAAAATAACCACATATGCCAAAATGGGATAGGAGGGTGCGGAGGTGGCTGACTCACGGTGAGAATGAGACGGTGGCGGGGATGAGGCTGGCGGTGGTTGATGGGCCTTTGGGGCATGGATCGAGTTCATTAACCCTCCTGCCATGATGAAATGTGTGGCGATATGATGCTCGTACGTTGTTGGTTGGTCGGGTGCGGTCAGGCGAATGAAAAGCGAATTGATAGCAGTGATGTACAAGATATCTAACAGTAGAAATAAAGCAATGCCGGCTGAAGCAGAGGTGTGGTCGTGGATCGCAAGGCTATGATGGATGGTGGTGTTGAGGTTTAAGGAGGTGACATGGTTCCACACGCAAGTTGGACACTTTGACAAATGAGTGAGTCGTCTGATTTGCTTGCTCCGTCCTGCTTTCTGAGAGTGAGAGGTTTGGATGAGACTTGCATCATGGACCGCTGTTCCCTGCACACTTCAGTTGCCTTAGCGTAGGGCCATCAATTTGAGGTCTCCATCGCAAAACATGCCTCGGCCATTGCGGCTGGAGGGGTGAAAGGATGCTAGATGCGTTGTACACACAAAGGAACACTTGTCGCATCGCCAACATTGGTTCGAGACTACGACCTGAGTTGGTTCCAAAATCATCGCAGGAGGGTGCGTCACATTACGGCCCGTCGCGACCAACGGCATGTTCAACTGTCACATCAAAACATAAATGTCAACTGCGGGCCACTGCGGCCGTCCCGCACGCGCATGAACCTCAAAAAAACAACCAACATCTTCACCACACATGTTCACAACAAAGCAAAAACAACACCCTTCTTCCTCACACCCCAAGCGCATGGCCTGAGATTGCAACGAAAAAGTCGTGAGCACAAACAAGTAGTAGTTCGCGTCGCCTGGAGGCAGTGTAATACCAGGGACACAGTGGAAGGTGTTCATAGGCAAGCCTAGAGGAACACCGACCGATTTGCAAAAATTAGAATAATCACGATTGTACTCCGTAGAGCACTTTCAGAGATTAAACTGAAAAGAACAGATACTAC
Organism: Neurospora sp. FGSC 26632; assembly: GCA_009804965.1. Lineage (NCBI taxonomy): Eukaryota > Fungi > Ascomycota > Sordariomycetes > Sordariales > Sordariaceae > Neurospora > Neurospora sp. FGSC 26632. The sequence continues at coordinate 44,978 of RAOH01000175.1, read as the reverse complement.
ACTTGATCTAAGCCAAAAGGCAAAGAGAGCTAAAGAAAAAAAGAAAGAAAAACCAGGTAAAACTTTGGGAGGGGAGACGGGTTTAAATAGGGATTGAGAGTGGCCTGTGCATTGTTGGCTATGGTCTGTGCACGAGTGCAAGCTGCAAAATTCAAGGTGGAGTCCCTTGCAGCTGTGGGGCAGCCGTCAAGTGTCAAGCAATGCTGTCAGCTGCAAGCGGCAGGGCGGGTAGCTGTTCCGTTTGACGGGTTGCCGGCGGCACTTCTGCAACGTAGCTCAATCCTGGCAGGCATCTTGGACACCTCGAAGCACTTTCACGGTCACCGTTTCACCTGCTGTCAGTGTCACCTTGTCGTCGACCTCGATCTTCGATCTTCGATCGTTGATCTTCTGCTTGCTCGATGGTCGAATATTGAATGAATGGTCATTTGGGCCCGGAAATCATTGATATTTAAATGCACCATTGCTTAGCTTTATTTCCGACCTCCAATTGGTCGCTTGCTATTTCCGTCGACGGATTGCCAAACTGGGAATAGTAACAACTAGTTATACGAGGAGTTTCAACGATTGATATTGAATGGCCATGCTGTTGTTGCGGGCAATGTCGGACATGACCAACTCCTGGGATTCCCGTACTCAGCCATTGCTCCACGACAATGCCCTTCTGTGATCACCAGTAACGACGACGTGAGATGCGACATTTTCCTGCTGAGAATATTGCTCGGAGGGAAATCTGTCCAGCTGACTGTCATGAGCTAACTAACACCGGTGATGAAGAGAGTCTTTTTCCGAACATGTCCGTGGGAGTCAGCTGCCATATGGCGATGACTCCACAACCCTTGATATCACGAACATGAACCTCCTATAAAGGTCCAAGCGTATCGTGCTTATTACCAGCAAGTAGTACAAGGACGAAGCATTAACCACATCATATCATCATCAATCATTGGTGTCATCCACATTTACATATCATTGCAACACAACACCTTACCTCCAAATGGATCACTGCGACGTCCTCATAGTCGGAGCTGGCCCAGTAGGGGCTACTCTAGCCCTCGAACTGGCTCTACAAGGCGTTTCCTTCCGCATCATCGACCAAAGCCCAGCCCGATCAAAGAAAAGCAGAGCATTAGTCGTCCACCCTCGTACCCAGGAACTGCTGGACCGCCATGGAGCCCTCGACAAACTCATCTCTAGAGGTGCTATCGCCCGTGGCGCCGTGATGAACATCAACCGCAAACTGGTAGCCAGAGTAGATCTCGATGACCTTGACATCACCGACACCAAATATCCCCTGCCTCTGATGGTCTCTCAAGCAGAGACCGAGAAGTTCATGGAGGAGTCTCTTGCCAAGTATGGCAAGGCCGTTGAGCGGGCTTATACTGCCACGAGCATCGTTCAAGATGCCAACGGCGTCACTACCACTCTAGAGAAGCCAGACGGTACTCAGACAACCGTTCGATCCAAGTACGTCATCGGATGTGACGGCGCCCACAGTGCGGTCAGACATTCCGCCAAAAACCTTAGCTTCGACGGAGATGCCTACCCACAGGACTTCATCCTCTGCGACGCCCGCCTCCGCAACTCCAACGTCGCGCGGGACCGCTTCACCATCTGCTTTGGCGACACCGGCTTACTAGCCTTCTTCCCCATCTCACCCCACGCCGACGACAACGACGACGGTCTGATCCGCCTCCTCGCAGCAGGAGGGCGTTCGGCCACTCAGCAACCATCTCGGCCCGATGATCCCGATTCCCTACCTCAGCAAGAGCAACAAGACGGCGAACAAACCCACGAACCCCCCACCCTCGCCCACTTCCAATCCCTCCTCGACTCCTTCGCCCCTCCCGGCTCCGGCACCGTGCACTCCCCCGTCTGGCTCGCCCGCTTCCGGCTGCACCACCGGGGCGTCAACTCCTACCGCTCCGGCCGGCTCTTCGTCGCCGGCGACGCCGCGCATATCCACAGTCCCGCTGGGGGACTGGGGATGAACGTGGGTATCCAGGACGCCGTCAATCTGGGCTGGAAGCTGGGCACGGTGCTCAAGTACCGGGACAGACTGACGGATGAAGCAAAAGAGGCGTTGCTAGACAGCTATCACGCCGAGCGCTATCCCGTGGGGAGGGCGCTCCTTCAGGGGACGGATAGGATTTTCAGCTTTACGGCGGCGGCGAGTCCGTGGGTGTTGAAGGTGCGGAATACAGTGCTGCCGTGGGTGGTGCCGTGGTTGGTTGGGATGAAATGGATTAGGAAGAGGTTTTATGCGTTTATCTCGGGGTTTGGGACGACATATTCGGGGAATGGGGGGGCAAGCGTCGTGGTTGGGACGAACACGTCTTCGCCATCGTCATCGCTGCTGAAGAAGGTGAGGGGTGGTGATCGATTGCCGGATGGGAAGGTGATTGAGCTAGGCTCAGGACGAACAGGTGGTGGTGGTGGTGGTGGTGGCGGGACAAGAGCTCCGGACCTGTTGGAGGAGGAGGAGAGGAAAGAAACGAGCTTGCACCGACTGTGTCGAGGTGCGTCTTGGCATTTGTTGCTGTTCTCCGGAACAGGAACAGGAGATCGTGAAGCGGTGACGGTTGAGGGATTAACACTGGCGGGCGAGAGGGTATTGGCGGTCGTCAAAAGTGAGTGCTCACTTCACTGCATTTTCTACCACGTTGCAGAGCGCCCGGGCGATGATGAGCTGCAGCAGGTGCAGCCGGCTACAGGGGAGAACGCCGTTGCTTCATATGCGGACCCGGGTGGTCGGGTCCATGGTCTGCTTGGATTGGACAATGGGAGTGCTGGATTTGTCATGGTGAGACCTGACGGTTATGTTTCTCACATTGGATATCTGTCGTCACTGCACGAGTTTGTGAAGGAGTGGGAGACGAGAGTTCGTATTTGAAAAGCTTGTAGGTGTTCTTTATTGCTCTTTTTCTTTTCTTCTTTTTCCTTGTTTATATTTTCACTCTCCTCTCCGCCCAACATACTAAACTTCTATACCGCCGTTCGGCAATGCACAAGAGGGACGCCCAGGTTTAGTGTCTGGGACCATCCCCTGATTCCCCCATCTTTCCCCACCAGTCCCTTGACGTGTTTAGACTAGAGAAGCCCGAAATCGAATCGATCATGAACTTTTGGAGATTGGGAAAAAAAGACTCGCAATTTTTATCAGAAGAAGCGAAGGGCCCCATCTGTTTGTTTCCCCATCCATCCGTGCCCACATCATATTTCCGACACCCTACATGCAGCAAAGCAGTGAAGACATGGGCATCACAGGAAACTGCATCATCACATCTGAATCGTCCGAAATCCAACACATCAATCATGATCAAAAACGGCGCCACTCCACCACGTGGATGACGGTGAGTGGAAATAAATTGACACCTCACAACAAGGAGCCTCCTTGTCCATAGATCGCCGTGGGGGCGTTGAAGTGTTGACAGCCCTTATAGCGAATAGGGGCCGTTTCTAACCAATTGGTTCCCGGAGAGGGTCGGGGAACTTGTCTATAGTGTAGTGTAGTCCCACAGGGCCCTTTCGGATCCCCGACCCGGAACGACAGCGGCCGAATTGCGGGTAGATGTTATAAATCTCAATGGACTCAAGCCCTTTGCCTGATACACCCAGATTATAAATATAAAAAGCCACATCCCCGAACTCGTGTTTTAGTAAATAACATCTCCTATCCCTTCCTTCTCTTCTCCATCATCAACAATCACAACCCCAAACCCCTTCACCACCTCACTCACCCACTAAAACAAACAAAATGTCCGCCCCCAAAGTCTGGCTCATCACCGGCGCCTCCTCGGGCCTCGGCCGCGAGATCGCCCAACGCGCCCTCGCCCAAGGCGACATCGTCTTCGCCACCGCCCGCAACCCGGCCAAGATCCCCTCCTCCTTGACCTCGCAAGAATCCTGCATCGCCGAGACCTGGGACGTCACCTCCCCTGACGCAGTCCTCGCCGAGACCGTCGCCCGCATCGTCTCCCACCCCAAGAACGTCTCCGGCCGCATCGACATCGTCGTCAACTCGGCCGGCTACGTCCTGGCCGGCGGCTGCGAGGAAGCCTCGGCCGAGGAGGCTTTGGCGAGCTTCAACACCAACGTTTTGGGCCAGTTGGCTACCGGCCGCGCCGTGCTTCCCGTCTTGCGCCGTCAGCGCGGCGGTGTTCTTGCCAACGTCGGGTCGATCCTGTCTTATCTGGGCCCCGCGGGCGCCGGTCTCTACTCGGCGACCAAAGCCGCGTGCTCGATTCTTTCCGAGGCCCTGACGGGCGAGGTCAAGCACCTCGGCGTCAAGGTTACCGTTATCGAGCCGGGCTACTTCCGCACGCCGGTGCTCGACCAGGGCCATCTGCTGAACCCGGCCAAGACGATCGACGAGCTGAGGGGCGAGAACGGAAGCCAGGAGATGATGGCGACGCTGGGGGCGTGGGAGGAGAAGAATAACAAGCAGCCTGGTGACCCGGCCAAGTTGGCGGACGTGGTGGTGGATGCGCTCAGTGGGAACGGCAAGTATGCGGATAGGGAGTTGCCCGCCAGGTTGCTCATTGGAAAGGACGCGTATGGGATTTGGGCGGCGGTGCAGGACAAGCAGAGGAAGCAGATGGAGGAGTGGAGGGAGGAGTGCACGGGCACGGATTTCACTGAGTAAAGGGGGAGACTTTTGGGAAGGTTTCTGAGCGAATGGGAGATGGGGATGGGGATTGGGAGGGGGGATAAAGGAAAATCATTGGGTTAGGGTAATAATGATTGTAATGAATGATTAATACCTTATAGAGTCTTTTTCAAATGGGTCTTCAAGGCTTAGAGGACGTTTGGTGGCTATGATGGTAGATAAAGGGGAGTTCAGATGGGTGTTGTTCGCTGCTGGCAGCGAGGAGGGGCATAACGTAAGCGGAAGGGGAGAATTAAGAAGATGAAGGGGTAATGAGGGTGACGAAACACATTTAAACAGATGTCCACGTATGCTTACGGCCTAAACTGCATCTGGTACCTAATGTCAATAGCGACCATCACGTTACATCTGATAAAACCGAAGGTAAATAGCCAAGAAGTGGTATAAACATTATCCAAAAAGGGGTAACGATGAAGATACAAATGCCAATCAACATATACAAAAAAACGGCGTTATTTTCCAGACACCCTCTATATACCTCCCAGGTACCTGTCATTCATTCCATGATCATTCCTGTGACTCCTCCATCCTGACCTAGTAACCACCCAATCTCCGAAAGTGAGAGGCTACAGGCTATTAAGGAGGTCACACATCCAGTGAAAACCAGTCGTCTAGATGACCAACTCACTATCCTCAAACACATCATCTCGACGCTGAACCCTTGATGACGCCGCTCTCCTCCGGGCGGGAGAAGAAGTTGAGTTACCAGGTGTGGTAGGAGGAGTGTTAGAGGGAGGAATCCACGTGGCACTGCAAGTAAGATCGATCGTCAGTCATCACATCATTCATTCACTTAAGTCGTCAACGGGAGAGAAAAGGAGAGAAAAAAAGAAAGAAAAAAAAAAGGAAAAAAAACATACCCAGTATAAACCGTCGGAGAAATCGTCAACATGCCCGTCGTATCCAACGGATCAACCGTATTCCCCGCCGCATTCCCCCTCGTCGGCACTCCTCCAATCCTACAATTCTCCAAATGATCCGCCGGGAACTGTTTTCCCCTAAGCTGCTCCGGGCCCTCAATGAAACTCGCCGTCAAGCCCATCTCCACATGCCACTCGATATGGCAATGGAACAGCCACACGCCCGGGTTCTCGGCCTTGAATCTCAGCACGGCGTGACTCCACGACCAGACGGTGACGGTATCACGCCGGTTGGGCACGGGGTTGTAGTTCACGTCACGGCCGGGCCAGTCACCGGCGTACGGCCTGGCGCGGTCCAAGATCTGGAAGCGGTGGCCGTGCAAGTGGAACGGGTGGCCCGCGGCTTCCTGGTTGTTGATCACCAGCTGGACGATGTCGCCCTTTTTGACGACGACGGGGTTGATTTGTCCGTAGACTATGGGGTTGGTGTTGTTCTCGCCTACCGTCGCGGCGGTGTAGAGCGAGGGAACCTTTTGGCCGATGAACGGCTTGCCGTTGAGGCAGGCGCGTGGGTAGCCGTTGGCGTCGAGGCAGAAGCGGAAGTCGAGCTGGACGAGGTGGTCGTATGATGGGATCATGGGGAGGTTGTCGAGGGGTTTGAAGTGGGTGTCTTCGGCCGGACGCCAGACGTCGATGTTGTTGGTTGGACGAGTCAGGGGAGCGTTTTCGTCCATCATTAGCCAGGCCGTTTGGTTGTGGGGGAAGGCGGGGGCGAGGGTTTGGTTGCGGAAGTCCCGGTTGATGTCGAGAGCGACGAGGATGGGGTAGTTCCCGGAGTCGCGGTCGATGGCGGAGATGAGGAAGTCGTACCGCTGGGCGGAGCTGGCATGTAACTGGTAGGCGGTTTCTGTCTGGAGGTATGTGGCGTCGCTCATGATCATGGTGAGCGGATGGGAGTCAATCCAGAGGAAGGCCGAGGCAAAGGCGGACATGTTAATGAGACGGACGCGGTAGGTTTTGCCCTTGACAAAGTTGAACTTGACATCCTTCTTGTCGTTAAGCAAGATGGTATCTGGGAATGGTGGAGCGAACCGCGTGTTGGCGGGAGAAAGCATGTTCTGAACAAGCGGGATGCTCTGAGAATGATACCTGTGCCATTGTTAGAAAATTGCTGGCCTGAGGTTAAGAAGGGCACTTACCAATCGGAAACAGTCAAGATAATCTCCTCGTCGTACTTGCCCTTGTAGGGATCATTGGGGTCTTGGACAATAAGGGGGCCGCGCAAGCCATCCGGATACTGTCCCTTTTCGTGAGAGTGATACCAGAAGGTGCCGGGTTCATCAAGCTATGACCATGTAAGTTTTAGTTCGATCGAGAATCTAGAAGAGACATATGTCTTACCAAGAACTTGTACTGAACCGAGGATCCGGGAGGAGTGGGACACTGGACGACACCACTAGGTCCATCCATCTCGGGGGTTTGCAGCTGGTTGATACCGTGCCAGTGAAGACCAGTTGTCTGGTTGCCAAGACCATTGTGGAGGTTCACAATGAGGGTGTCGCCAACGTTAGCTTCGAGCTTAGGGCACGGCCACTGGTTGTTGATACCAATGACAGGTCTTCCAAAGCCATCGGGAGAAGCCCAAACCCATGTGACGTTCCAGTTAATGGTAACAACTGCTGTCCTGGCAACTGTACCAAAGCACAGCAATGCCAGGGAAAGGAGGAGTGACCACATCATGGTCCTGGTGGGAAAGAAGAGTCAAGCCAAAAGAGTGGCAATGAAAGGAGGAGTGTACTAAAAGATGGGCAAAGGTGAACCAAGAGCTTGACGTTGAAGATGAGGATGGAAGGGACTGAACAAAAGACATGATTCTCGAACGACGGAAGCCTCCGTATATAAGTAAGAACGAAGACAGGCCGAGTGATGATGGGGCCGACAACGACAAGAGACTCGAGTGGTCTTCGCTGGCATTGTGGCTCATGATGGATTCGACGGCAGGGGTATGGTACGAAGGGTAATGGGAAGTTTCCTAATCAGGAGGTTTGCCCACATGATAGCTGCACTTGCAGTCGATACTGTCCCAAGGAGGGTGTGCGGGATGCGGCTCTAGATCCGAAGAGGCAGAGCCAAGCTGTCAGCTCGGTGATTGTGAACAGCTCCATGCTGAGAGGCATCAGAGTATTGAATGGCTGCAGGACGGGTGTCCGTTAGCAATCATTGATTGGGTGTTGAATCTGGAGCTGGCAGGAAGAGGCGTGACTACGCGACAGATCAGAAGACGTGCAGGAGTGAGGACTGCAATATAGCTAAGTTGATGCTCCCACATCCCGGACCACACTTGGGATAGTGCTCGTGAAAGAGATGGACGCATATAGGGCGACTCCTCGAACGGAAACTGTATCCAAAAATGGTTCAAAGACTAGGTAGAACCATGTAGATTCTGTAGTCTCTTCCAGTTCCAGGTGAAGACTGGCGGTAAACAGACTCCTTAGCAGCTCTTTGTCTGCTTCGTCCGAACTGCTCTCCTTGATAATCTAAGCGTCCGGGTAGCGGCGGGAACTGCATGCTGGCTTTAGGGGCGGGCGCTTGAACAGCACACATACGAAAGAATGGAGGAAGGTGAAGTTGTACAAGCTTGGGAGGCGTATGGCATGTGGTGTGTGAGACTTGGTTTAAGGTGACACCGAGAGGTCGCTCGGATAGATACAGAGGAAGACTGTATAGTGAAGGAGGGAGATACAGAATCATACGTGAGGTCTGTAAACATATCAGCCATCTGTCAGGGTGCTTGGTATTTGGAAAGGATGGTGGTGGCTGAAGGGCTCATCAGATAGGGGAAAGGACGACGAGAAGCAAACCAGACTGGGGAGAGCCCGGCTTCGATGGTGCTTTTTGCAGGAATTTCCGAATTATCTTTAGCTCTGTGTATAAGAGAAATCGGGCGATCTCGAAGCCTAGCTTTGGCCAGGTTCAGCTTTACGAGAAGGATGCTTCCACTTGGGGGACTGTCGATGACGCGACTCCAAGGGCCATTGCCTGAAAGAAGTTGTGGATGCTCGCTCAAAGCAGGGGTCTGCATATTGCGAATAAATTGTCTGTAGAACCGTTGCCACGTTGCAGTATCGTCGATGCAGAAGGAGATGTGAAGAGGAAGAGAGAAGTGAGGTTGAGTTGGAGGGAGTACTAGTTGGAGGCTCGGGAAGAGTTTCATTGGGCGCTGCTTGGCGCGATACCCTTTCTGTTAATGCCACCCTGCTGGGAGACCCCTGTAGATCGCTGTAGCTGCAGAAGTGGTACGGTAGAGCGAGCCCTGTAAGGAGCTCATTGATCGCACTGTGGGAAAGACAAGGATAGCGCTCTTCAACTGGAATGCGGAAGAGATGCCTGGTCCCGTCAAACTCTCTCCATCTTGAGGCTCGTGAACCTCGTGATTTTCACTCCAACACAAACATCTCTCAACGAGAGGAGACGAAGAAACAATCAACACGCTGCTTCAGGCAGTCATACAGTGCTACCAATGCATCGACGCTGTCAAGGATGCAGGAACACGTTCAGCGGGGTAGCTCTACGTGCGCTTCGGACACTCGGGGATTTTTATGTTCACCTTCGACTTCGACCTTGACAACACCCGACTTTGTGATCCGCGGGTTCCAACGTCAAGCTCGACCGCCTATTTCCTCCAAAATCCGATCAGGTCCGATCAATATTCTCCACCCAGGCAAGGCAGAAACAGAGACCATGGGAAAGCTTATTTCCTTCGCCGGCAGGGAATGGGATATTGAAGGCGTTCGCCATGGATATTGAGAAGCGAAATCAGTGGACAGAATAGCCAAGTGTCTCGGGCACCGGCATTCAGACCGGCATCTCGCTGAACTATCGTCGGGGTTTTCTGACCACCGACCCTGCAATGTGGCTGACTCCAGAGACTCTTTCGCTTCCAGCGGCTCGGAAACCGAGGAGGACGGTCGTCTTGGGAATTTCAGAGCGAGCTCAAGCCACAGGAGCGGCGCGCGCGAGACACCTCGCGATGCCGGACTCGGATACGAAAGACAGATCACTACGGAAAGATTCCTGATCCAGGCGGGTGTGTAACCGTTCAGCAGGCGAGCGATTACCCGGGCAACAGTAGTTCCCCGTTCGTTTTTCCGAGTTGGATGTTCTTCATGGCTCAGCCTTTGGGGCTTGCTATCGGTGAACAGTGCTGAGATTATGGGAGTATTTTTGTGGGCGAGCATTCTTGTCATGGAAAGATTTGCCCTGAATCACTTCATGTTGGCTGCCTTGGTGGTACGGATTATGAGTCTAGGTAATGGGCCCAGCAACTTGGTTCGTTCCCTTGTCTCACTCAAAATCTCCGAGGCAAACTTTCCTGAGATCTTAACTCTAACTTCACTACAACAGGAATGATGGGTTGATTCCAGAGTCAACCAAGATCCAACTCTCGACAAGCCTATTCATTTGCTGTTGTCGGTTTCCCGCCTAATGACGATATCTTTACTTGGTACATGGCAATCCGTTCATCATCGCGAGGGCTAACCGAAATAGAAGATTTTACCAAAACTTGCATGCGGGCCCCCTCTCAAACCAGGTTGAGTATTGAGGCTCGATTACCGAGTTGTTTTGTCCATCAATGGAGCTAGTCTCCTAGAGAACAAACCGGTACGTCACTATCTGATGTAGAGTCTTTTGAAGATTCTGTGCTGAAAGCATCTGTATGGACCTGAGACTTACACATCTCGCTTCTCTTGACAGCATTAACACCGAGATACTTGGCGTGAACAAGCAGTCGTGGTGTCTCGGAAACCCTCATGCATTCCCGTCAGCAGTTGAGACTCGCATCAATGGGCCTCTGGTGTAGGAGGTTATCCAGAAGAAGTTGAGATCCCAAGCCTATCATTACCGCGTGAGCGCCTCTCATGCAGACCCCGTAAACAACATCAGCCTTAACGCCAACGTTAATGCATATTGAGGTTGCGCCAAATCCTCCAGTACCTTACATTAGGTCCCGAGAGGTTGTGGCACTCGACTATCTACGCCAAGACTGATTATTACCTACTACCGGCGATGCATTCAGCTACTGTAGCTCAGCCTAGCTGTGCCCGATACTGACAGAATCCGCAGTTTGATATGTTACACTACGTCCATGTACCATACCTCTCGTCTAGCTGCGGATACGGAATCTTCCTCCAACTCAAACGAGGCGCGGATGAAGGGCAGACGATGAAGGAATGAAGGGCAGACGATGAAGGAATGAAGGGCAGACGATGAAGGAATGAAGGGCAGACGATGAAGGAATGAAGGGCAGACGATGAAGGAATGAAGGGCAGACGATGAAGGAATGAAAGGCGAAGGGAGGCAGCAGCGTGCAACTCTCATGCCCGAGCTGGCTGACTGTAAGTTCCCAATACTTCGCATGAAATGGACTAGGCCTTCCAAACTTCGTGAGCTACCAACAACGATAGAAAGTCTATGGCCTTGGAACTGATCCATCAAGACTGCCTTGTCTTCCCTCTTTGGGAACATAAGCAGCTGATAAACCCACATTGAGCCACGACAACCGTCAAACGTAGGTACCCATTTTCTTTGCATATTTCAAGTTCCGAACATCGGGAGCAATGGGAGATTACTCTTCCCAAGAATGGAAGGCATACCCACATGTGATCTCTGTAGGCATGCAGAGTGTCAAATTTCAGGCATATGCCCAAAACCGCCGCAAGAATATGCACTGGGCTAGAAGCGCCTCGTCCATGAAACGTTTCACACATCAGCGAATACGCCACGCATCCAGATATGAAGATCCTTCAACGTTGGCGAATAATTGCAAAGTACGAACACAGCACTTGGCTCTAAATGTCCCAAAAGAGATCCCGGTAATGCCTAGCCCAGCAAGATGGGAATAGTTGCTGCTGTACTATGTAACACTACTACTCCTGCTGCCTTGCCTTATCACCGGGCTTGGACGTGACAGGAAGAGGGAGAGGGAGAAGCAGGAGTGATGTGCCAAGATCCGATTCAATATCGTCAGCAGCCATCGGGAACTCTCAACACCATAATCAGAGTCCTCGGGTCTTTAATTCCAACTACAGGATCGCTTCGAGCTAACCGAACAGCGCAAGAAGCAGGCCCTGTGGGATCCACCTATCCTTTTTCCAAGTTAACTTCTTGCAAAAACCCATTTCGCTCTATACAGTGAGTGACCTTCAACATCGCCCGAAACGAGAGCCAATATTTGAACGACGTTGAAGTTTGTCCTTTGAGTCCCTTTTGCGTCGACTTTATAGGCACATGAAACTCAATATTTAATCACATACGACCATACCCACTGGAAAACTCGGGATCCCGTCCGCTCTCCCATAGATAAGCCAGTGAGGGCCAGACTAGTAGTTGGGTCGGTGACGACCAGCGAATCCCTGGTGTTGTATGTTTTTCCCCCTCTTTTTACCTCCTATCTATCACTCACCCTTTTCGTTCTTGTAACTTTCAGTTTCTCTTTCCTTTTACTTTTTTTTTTTTTTCCTTTTCCTTTTCCTTTTTTTTTTTTATTTTTATTTTTTTCCTTTTTTGTTTCCTCCTTTTTTCCCCCCATCTTTGCCTTCCCACCTCAGGCAGGAGTGGAACCTCCACCTACACGAGATAGATCAATCAGCGCTGAGTCGCTTTGCCTCTCCCATCCTTTCAGGCTTTTACGGCTCCCAAGATGTCAGATCTCCCAATCAATTATTTCACATTGACAGACTTAAACATGGCTGATCGACTTGAACATAGCCTCAAGACATACGTCTTCCTACTTTGAAAGTAATAGCGTAAAGAGTAGTGACACAATGCATGAACCGCTCGCTTATCGTACACCCACTCTCATCATCCCTCATCATCCCCAACCAGATACCACACAAACACCCCTTCAAGCCCTCTCCTTCTCCTTCGCCTCCTCCTCTCTCAACCTCGCAACCAACTTCTCCATCAAAAACGGACTAAGTCCCAAGCTAAACAGCACAGCCAAATGTTAGCAGCACTTTCATTCAACCCACACACCACCCACCTCACCTCGCCAAACAAAATACTTACATCCCCTGATTAGTAACAACCCTATAAGTCCCACTCCCCTGAAACGTCCCCTCAATTATCTTTCCCTGACCATCAACCTCCACACTCCCAAAGATATCCTCCGGCCACGCAATCCTTCCAAAATCCACCGGCGTCCTCTCATCACTCAAATGCACCCACCCTCCTCTGCCTGCTCCTCCGGCTCCTCCCTCCGCTGACGCACCGCCGGCGCCTGTGTCGTTGCCCTTTTTGCCTACCCTTCTTGAGCCAGTATTAGGAAGGAACGTGAAGCCGGCTGGTGAAGCAAAGGCTCGGGCTTGTGATTGTAGACAGGGGTCGGAGTAGGCGTGCTCGGTGAGGACGGCATTGAGGATGGAAAGAAAGTGGGGGTTGGTGGTGAAGGATTGGGGGTTGGGGGGGAGGGCGGTGGTGGTGCCGATGGAGAGGGCGGGAGAGGGAGGGATGGTGGGGAGGAGGGAGAGGATGTAGGATGTTGGGTTGTTGGGTTGGGGGAAGACTTTCTGTGGTGGGTGTTAGTATGGAGTTTGAGTACTATGTGGTGAGGTTTGGATGGGTTGTGGGTGTAAGTGAGGAGTGGGGTTGGAGGTGGAGGTGGATGACTTACGATGTTGGGGTTGGAAGGTAGGGTCGTAAATGACCTGATGGCGGTTCGTAGCTGGGGGGCTACACGGCATCTTGTAGCAAACATCATGATCGGCCGTATCGAATCTGATATCGAGAATGAAATGGTTGGTGATGGCGCCAAAAGTTAGTTGATGTCACTTTGGTGCTGTTACTGTTAGTGCGTCCTGCTCTCTCGCGCTGCCGGCGGCAACTAGGGTGGCCCTTGATTCCCCTGTTCCTGACATTGTGGAGCCCGTATTGGCTGAAACCTGGGGTGAGCCCCACCAGAACGCGTCTGGTCCCCTGCTTCGTTTCTCAATTTACGCGTCTTCCAGACATTGTCGTCAGCAGCTATCATCACCACGAATACACTGGCAAACCGTCAATTGTAATTCTTTGCTGTCTAATCGAAGTTCAGTTGATATACCCAGACGAGAAACACCATGATCGTCCAAAGTCCCCGCCCAAAGCGGTCAAAAAACGCCCAGACGCCCTCGGAAGAGAGACCATCTCGACCGCAACCACAAGCAGCCGCCGGCTTCTTTGCGCCCAAGAACCCAGCGGGCCCATCCAACCCGATACCCTCGTCCTCGCCCGCCTTCGCTACTCCCGTACACCCACTGAAGCCGTTCCAACCTCCAGTCCTAACAAAAGCCGCAATCCTTCCCATCATCCTTCCTCCAGCGACACTACGACCACTCGCCTTCCGAACGTTTACCAAGAAGCACAGCCTAACACTCACCTCGACGGCGCTACAAGAGCTTGCAACTTTTATCGGCAGACACTGCGGCTCAGGATGGAGGGAAGAAGGCCTGGCCGAAAAGGTGCTAGAAGAGGTGGCAAGGAGTTGGAAGAATCGCAATGGCGGCGTCATCGTGGAAGGGAACAGCCCCGAGCTGAAGGACATTCTCAAGACCCTCGAGGGTAACATTAGTGGAGGGAAGATCCTGACCGGGCCACGAAGCTTGAGCAGACAGAATAGTCTTTTATTGGAGCCCGATCAGGACGAACAACATGCGCATACTCGACTAGGACTCAGGCCTGTGCAGTCATTAATTCGGGAGGATAGCAACGCCAGCTTTGGCATGTCTGGGTTGGAGTTCACAGAAGAGCCGGAGGACGATTCAGTGAGGGATGTCAGAAGGTGGTTAAAGGTTGTACATGCGTTCGACCAACCACGGTTGACGTATAATGTTGGCAAGAAACACTTTGAGAGGTATGCCCTGATATCATTACCTCGACATATGATTACAACTAACCTTTGTAGGGACCTTTCCAAACCCTCGTTACTACCCGCCGCCTCCCACAAAACCGATGCCTTCCGCAACCGCTACAACGTCATCCACCAGCGCATCCTTCGCAACGAAGCCTTTCAATCCTCCTCCGTCCAAGGCTCCAGCCTGCGTCAACGAACCACCGCCAACGGCCTCTCTTCTCACAAGATCACCCCGATCGCCAACCTGCTCGGCCGCCACGGCACCAACCACATGCTGCTGGGCATGCTCGTTGTCCTCCCTACCGGCTCCCTCGCCATCAGCGACCTGACGGGCACAATCACTCTCGACCTTTCCCACGCTGTTGCCATCCCTGAAGATTCTGCCTGGTTTACGCCGGGAATGATTGTCCTCATCGACGGCGTCTACGAAGAGGAGGAGGAAACCATGACCATGGGCAACGGTCTCAGTGGGAGCAGCGGTGTGGGCGGTACCATCGGCGGCCGGTTCCAGGGTTTCTTCATCGGCCAACCGCCATGCGAAAAGCGCCGTGTTACGCTCGGGGTTAGTGGACCCGACGGTAGCGGCGCTGATCACACCATCGGCGGCGGGTTCGGCTGGATTGATTTCTTGGGTGTAGGCAGCGAGAGAGCAGTCGGGTCAAAGATGCGCAAGTTGGAGCACAGGATTCTTCGGCAACCGGCCCTGTTGGAGGACGGCAGGCCGTCGAGGGGTAGGGCGGTGATCATTGGCGAACTGAACCTAGATCAGCCGAGGAGTTTGCAGGCGCTTAGGAAGATTTTGGGTCTCTATGCTAGTGATCCTGAAGGGTGTACACCCATGACGTTTGTGCTGGCGGGAAACTTCACGCAGCATGCTGTTATGGCGAGGGGCGGGAGTGGTGGGAGTATCGAGTACAAGGAGTTTTTCGACGCGTTGGCGTCGACGTTGGCGGATTTCCCCAGTCTACTCACGACGGCGACTTTCGTCTTTGTGCCGGGAGACAACGACGGGTGGGTGTCTGCCTTCTCAGGTGGTGCGGCAACTCCCCTGCCTAGGAAACCCGTCCCAGATCTGTTTACTTCGCGCATCAGGAGGGTATTCGCAGCAGCGAATGCCGAAGCCGGGTTGGCCAACCCAGGCAAAGAAATGGAAAAGGACGCAGGCAAGAGGAAAGGAGGTGAAGCCGTCTGGACAACCAACCCAAGCAGGATAACCCTCTTCGGACCCAGCCACGAAATGCTTCTATTCCGAGATGACATCTCCGCCCGGCTACGACGAGCTTCTGTCCGTCTTAAGAACACGAGCAAAGCCCCCGTCGAACCGAAACCACCAACCAACGACAACGACGACTCGGCGATGGATAACCAATGCCCGCCCTCCTCCCTCCCCGACGCCCCCGATGCCGACGATGAAGACATGGCAGACACAACCATGACCGACGTCATGGACGTCGATTCTGCCCCTGCCCCTAACCACAAGGCTACCATGCTACCTCCACCTTCCATACCCTACGACGTCCTCGCTGCCCGCAAGCTAGTGAAGACTATTCTCGACCAAGGCTACCTCGCTCCCTTCCGACAAGCCATCCGCCCGGTACATTGGGACTATACTTCTGCTATGTATCTGTACCCGTTGCCGACGGCTATGGTGCTGGTAGATACTACGGCCCCGCCGTTTTGCGTGACGTACGAGGGGTGTCATGTCATGAATCCGGGGAGCATATTGGTGCCGGGGAGGAAGGGGGCGGCAAGGTGGGTCGAGTATGAGTTACCTGGAGTGGGAGGGATGGGGACGGGTGGAGGGAGGGTGAGGGAATGTACATTCTGATTCTGTGGATAAACTATTTTTGCTGTTGCGTAAAAGCCTAACTGGAGTCCGGTTGGTATTTTGGCTCAGCTATTCGTTATGGCATTGGATAGATCATGTTTTGAGTGCTGAGATAGTGGTAGGCGTGGTCGAAAATGGGTTTCGGCGTTCTGGCATGGATTATTCGTGACCCACTTCTGCACTGGCATCAATGTCTGAGTTATACAGGTTCTTCTCGCGTTCGATTTCACGTGAGTCAAGAGTCATCACATTTCACCCGCAATCTTGTGTGTTCGTAGGTACTAATATCCGATGCAAGACACTAGAGGAAGCCCTGCACTCATCCAAAAGATGCCCGCTGAATGGGCAAGCGAATGTAATTGCCATCAAAAAAGCGTAAAAGCAGAAACAACAGGCATTTTGTAAAAGAACGGACACAGAGGTCGTCACCCATCCTCCTCTGTCTTGCCAGCATGGCTCCTTCGGCGGCAACCTCATGGGTGTGAGAACTCGATATTTTCCAATCACTCAGGCACTCCTCCTAGTCGCTTTCCCACTGCACACCGAGAATAGTCGCCGCTCGTGTCATTCCCAGCCAAGCAAGTCCACGACCCTCC
Source organism: Neurospora sp. FGSC 26632 (assembly GCA_009804965.1). NCBI lineage: Eukaryota > Fungi > Ascomycota > Sordariomycetes > Sordariales > Sordariaceae > Neurospora > Neurospora sp. FGSC 26632. The sequence goes on along the minus strand of RAOH01000175.1, from coordinate 28,138 downwards.
ACACCATTCCATATACTTATAGCCCATCCAGTCTGGCTCAGCAAACAAATTACAGATATAGACGGAATCGTAGATGTGGGTGCGATCAGTTGGTTCGCCCATATTAGTAAGGAGGTTAGTTAGCTCTTGTTCGGTGTAGCCTGAAGATAGGAAAAGAGGATAGTATTGAGGTTAGTAAAAAGTTCCGCTGTAACTGGGGAAGAGTATAGTAGGACTAAAAGGTTGAAAGTAGATAGAAGAAGGAAGGGGGGGGGGGAGGGCGGGGGGTAACTTACCTTGCTGCTTGATAAGCTGCCAACCGCACTGGTATACGAGGGTACAGTCTGGGTGCTGGGATTGCACCAAAGCCGAGAGGCTGGTAATGGCACCGAGGATAATGGCTGTGAGGCGAACCATTTTGGGCTTTTGAAAGGTGTTTAATGCGTTTGGCGTTAGGGCTGCTTTTGTTTATTTACGACTGACAAACACAGAGCAGACCCCCCTTTTATACCTAAACACTCCCTCCTCTGACCCCAGAAGAAGCTGTCTGAGCATCGGTTTCACCCAAAGGACCACTTATGAGGTGGTGAGCTTGTCAGTTGGGCGAAACTCAGGTCTCTCGAGCTGTCGAGATTTACTTTGCAAAAGGGCAATCATCGTTCCTGAAAGATAACACCATCACCGAAGTACGGCTTACTGTAACACAAGGCAGATGAGAACGAGCAGTCAACGTTCAACCTCTGTCGGCTATTGTCGCGCTTAAAGAGAGTGAGGAAGCATACTAATAATGCTACTAGAAGAGAATACTAGAACGGTCAGTCAGCTTGGGCTTGATATCACTGGCCGTCAGTCTAACTCAGATCCTTTTGTTGTCTTGTACCATGCTGTCACAGATGTAGAGATGTGCTTCGGGTGGCACCTTAGAGATCCTCACCTTGTGGGATGTGTTACTTTACCCCATTCTGTCCCCACGGGGTTGGGTTGTAGAGTTGGTACAACGGATCCCGTACCGAGTACTGCTGCGGCCACTGGAGGAAGTAGATACCATTAGTAGGAGCTTCCTACTTCATACTGCAGCAAAATCTCTTGAAGACATCTACATGGAAACAATTCTGCCAGCAGCAATAGATTCCATATAAGCTGGAGACCAAGGCTCGAACCCCTTTTACAGGAAGTATTTACCTTCCCCCTTTTAACTACACAGAAGGTAGGGTATGGCCTAAAATAACCAAAGCGATAACACACTTAAAGCAAAAGGAGTGTATAATTCTCTGACAAAGACCATGTCATAAGCCTTATAACGAAGGTGGTTAGCCTCCTTACCAGGTGGCCGACTGGAAATGACTCAAGGGGTAGAGTACATTTCCCAGTGGTACCGAATCATGGGCTCAATATCCTATCCGCATCAAACTTGCTTCCACTCACAAGACCCACAAAGGAAGGGTTTGAAGATCTCCCAAAAGGAGAAGATCATGACCGAAAGATAAAGGAACCAAACATACGATCAGAAATGAGACAAAAAGCATCGAAAGAATGACGAGAGGACAAAGAAGGAAACACAACAAGCATCGTTCTCAACCGACATCCTCCCCTGTCTACAAGCCACCAACCGCTTGTCCAGTGCACTCAGAATTGCCGCTCGTATCATTCTTAGACACACAGTTCCAGGACCCTTGACACCAGCCCGCGAAGAAGAAATACGGTCCTTCATCTTGGATATCACTCGCATCACATATATAGAGGGAATCATAGATGTGGGTGCGATCAGCTGGTTCGTCCACGTTGAAAAGGATGTTGGTCAGCTCTTGTTCGGTCCAGCCTGAAGACACAGCATTGAGGTTAGCCAGATCTCACCGGCAACTGGGACGAACAGCAGAGCAGGACTAGAAAGTTAGAGGCTAAAGGGAGGGGGAATGGTTGCTTACCTTGCTGCTTGATAAGCTGCCAACCGCATAGCTGTTGGTTGACGGTGCAGTCTGGGTGCTGCTGGGCTTGCACCATAGCCGAGAGGCCGGTGATGGCACCGAGGAGGATGGCTGTGAGGCGGACCATTGTGGATTTCGGAGTAGTTTATTTGTGTTTTGGTGATTTGGTACTCGGTACTGCTTTATTCTGGGGTTTGAAGAGTTGACCCTGATAATGTCTGATCTTTCCACCACCGATGAAGCAGGGGCTTGATACCATTTATACCTGAGTCCACCATAAAAGGGCATCAACCTTCATCTCCCTCCAAGCACACGTCTACTGCTTCCGTAGCGGACTTTCTGGTTGAACTTGACTCGGATCCCTTGACCGTTGAAACTTGCGCTACAAACTCCAACAAGCTCACATGTTTGCGGGTCACTTATCACAGGGGAATAGCTGCTTTGGTATAATTGCGTTTAGCAGTAGAGCGAACAGAGTCGTCAACAACGCCATCAAAAGAACCTATATCGGTCAGCTAGTTAGGGCTTGATATGGTTGGTCGTGGATTGTACTCGGATCTCTTTGTCGTTACAATGACGATACGATTCGGTAGCACCTCAAAAAAAGGAGAAGTGTTACTTTGCCCCCTTTTCCCGACGGGGTTGAGAGTAGTAGGTTGAGACGGAAGTAGAGTAGTACAGATGCAAGGTACAACAAATATCTACCGAGTATGTTCGTGACCGGCGTACGTGCCGATAGAACAGCTCCTTGTCATCGCGAAGAGTGTTTGAGCGGCATTAATGGGAAGCTGCTTGAAGGACCCGAAAGGGATGTATGTGGAGATGAAGATTCGAATTGCCCATCTCTGGACTTCATTCTCCTTTACCACTCTCCAAACAAGCGGAACCAGATATAAACGAAAAGGAAAGTGAGAAGAAAAACGTAGGTAATATAGCTGACCAAAAGTCTGAAGAAAAAAAGGAAGAAAAAAAGAACATACAACACCAGGGATTCGCTGGTCGTCACCGACCCAACTACTAGTCTGGCCCTCACTGGCTTATCTATGGGAGAGCGGACGGGATCCCGAGTTTTCCAGTGGGTATGGTCGTATGTGCTTGATGTGTTCCAAACTCTCGTTTTTAAGTCAGCTTCAAGAGAAAATGGGAGGTGATGCTTCGGGATGGGGTGAGGTTGAACATGAGAGATCCGTAACAGAAGCCATTCAGCCGTACTACACTGAGCGTGGCAAGAAATGATAATGACATATTGGCGAAAACAGACGGACACATCTTTACATCCTTCATCTCGGTGATGTCAAATACGTCAACGTGAGTGAGCTCGATGCCGTTGTCAAGTCTTGTATATTTTCTTTGCCACGGGAAACATCGACGATTTGGCGTATCATCCCCCAAGACACCGCGTCGTGGTTTTGAATAAAGATTGTAGATCAAACAATGGCAAAGTTCAATTTAAAGTAAACCTCAGACATCATGATGCTGTTTTAAGGGACGTTGAAGTTGTCAAATTCAACATGGAATAATGGAAGGTCGGGACAATGAAGACCGAAAGGAGAGCGGATGTCGGCGCTGCACGGAATGGTCTAGCGCAAGGTACGTACCATCCCGTAGTTAAGGTGGCCCCTGCACCCTGGAAAGCCCCGCTCATCCACTCACTCGAGGTCGAACGATTGGACACAGCGCCGAGAGAAATGGTTGCCGTGGTGAAGTAAACAAACCGATGCAGGGCCAGGACCGGGCCCAACTTGCCAGTCCCACTCGACCGCTTGTACGCCAATCGACGCTCTGGAGCGGGCACGCCGTCACTGAGCACAACGGCTTTCACAACGGCGCCATCACTGTCCTCGACATCTGGGGCGTTGCTGCTCGGCTCGTGTGTGCTGGTGAACAACATCATCCCTCGCATGCGCATGCTCACCATGGAGAGCTCCGAGAACAGGGTACGTTGAAACACTCTCTCTTGATTGTTTACCCCCGGCCCCTTACAAGCACTGCGATAAGATGGAGACTGAAGCGGCCTGCTGATCGAAAATTGTAGAACGCCCTTAACCCAGCCTCGACCAAGTTGCGACTTCCAACCACCTACGCCGCCACGGCCACCGCGACTGCTCCCACCGGCCTCAAAGAGATCTCCGACTCCCAGAGCAACGCGCGAGCGCAAATGTCGTCGTCCATACCCACAAAGCGCGCCGCACACGACAGCGGTGGTAAGACACCCCCTCCACCTGCTTCTTCTTGTTCCACATCAAGCCAGAGCAAACACCACTACATCATGGCTTTGTCCATGTCATTATCGACGGCTTTGATGGCTGACACGCCATGTTCTTCAGTCGCGCCGCCTGATGCGAAACGAAAAACCCTCGCCGAGAGGGCCGGCGAGCCGATCCAGCCAAAGTCACAGTTACCGGCGCCGACGCCCACCAGCGCCTTTCTCACGGGCACCATATCCGGCGCATCAATCGTCCAGTTGGCTAATGTAGGTCTCCCATCCGTCCACCCAGTCTATACACTCCGAATCATATTTGCTCTCCTCGAATTGAACCATAGCGACACACCCGGTCACCTACCATAACACGAATCCAATACTACTGCGTGTCATACAGCCCCTATGCTTTTCGAATGATGGTCACTGCGGGATCAGTCAAGCGCATCGATATGGCCTAGGCCGGTTCTGACTTTAAGTTTCTCTAGGCCCGGAATGCGAGCAAATCAACGACAACAGCGCTCCCGCGCGCAAGCTCGGCGACCGGTCATCGGCCAACCTACTCCTCAACAAACCCATCCAACTTCGCAAAGAGCCTAGGTCCTTCAAGCCGACCACCTGTGACTGGATTGCGACAACCCAGCTTCAGTCAGTCCACATCAAATCGACAACGATCCATCTCCAAGCCACGACCAGCGACATCGATGAGCAACCATGGACCCTCGAGAGACGTTAGTGTAGCGCCTAATCAGCCAGCGCCTACCCAGCCGCCCAATGGTACGGAATTTCCATCTTCTATACCCATCCCCGGACCCAAAGCCAAGCCCAAGAAGACAAGACCGTCTCCCTCGCCTCCATCTTCAACGTCGGGCACAGAGAAAGAGAAGGGAAGGACTATCTCGGGTCTGAGCAGGCGCATGCAGGACTTGTCAATCTGTGATGAGAAGGAGAACATCCCCAGCGGGAGTCAAGTGACGCCTCGAAAGACTTCGCAGCCCGCCTCCCAGGCGTCTTAGTCGGATGCCAAGGCGGAGCCTGCTAAACCCAGACGAAGGACCGAAGGGACCGAACCCGCACGACGCAAGTCCTCTCTCCGACAGTCGACGGCGGCGTACCCGGAGACCCCAAAAGCAAAGTCAAGATTGGAAGACCCCCGTGCGGCTATTGAGCGGTTCGACGTCATTCTCAACTCTGCCGTCGTCTCCGCTCATAAAACTGCCTCGACTCGAAAATCCGTTTCACCTGTCAAGCTTTCTTTTCTCACCAAGGACTCTAATAACACCGCATTCACAGGCATAGACGTCGACGAGCGGCTCAACGAGGTTGACGCGCAATGGAAGGTGATGAAGGAAGCTTTTAACATCTCTTTGCAAGACAAGAAGGCTATGGAAACGGCCGTTCAGATGGCAAAGAGTCAAGGTACGTGGCAGCGAGTATACTAACATGACAGGACTGGCTAACACTCACTAGTGGACACGGTTGAACTAGAGCGACAAAAACTGAACGAGAGAAATGAACTGCTACAGAAGGAGATGGATGCCTTGCGACAACAATTCCAACAACTGACCCTCACATTCGAAAGACAGAAGATGGACCATGAATATCAACTTCAGAACAAGTCAAGAGAGCACGAACATGAGGTTCAAGAACTGCAAAGAAAGTTGAGAGACGAAAGCGACCGACTGCAACGAATCAACCGCGAGGAAAAGGAGGCCTTCGAGAGGCAATGTCGGGCAGATCTGGAGGGTGAAAAGGCAAAGGCAGCAAGGGAGGTCCAGGACCTGCGACAGAAGCTTGGGGCGGAACAGCAAGACATCAACAAAACCCTCCTAGAAAGAGAACGAGAGCTACAGCAACTACAGTCTCAATTGGACCATTTGCGGTCAGAGCTCAGCCAGGAGCAGAGGAGCAAAAGGGCGCTGCAGGAACAGATCAGCGAAATGGCGACGACCAATGGGAAACTGGAAGCTCGGAACCAAGGACTCAGGGCGCAGATTGATTTCCTTGAATCCGATAGCAAGCAACAGTCGGATTCGTTTGCGCAGATGGAGGCACGGCTCCGAGAGGCCCTGGAGATCGCGGAAAACGCCAAACAGAAGCTCATCAAGGAGGAGACCGAGAGGCGGATACTGTTCAACAAATACCAGGAGCTAAAAGGCAACATTCGGGTCATGTGCAGAGTCCGTCCTGCACTCAGCAAAACCGAAGGCAACGAGGCCAAGATCTTGTTCCCCGACGCGAAAACATCGTCCGCACAGATCGAAGTGACCGGGCTCGAGGAAAAGAGTAGCTTTGGCAACATCAACCGCAAAGTGCTCCCCTTCGAATTCGACCGTGTCTTTGCCCCGTCAGTACACAACGAAGAAATCTTCGACGAGATCTCCCAGCTGGTACAGAGTGCGTTGGACGGCTACAACGTGTGTATCTTCTGCTACGGCCAAACCGGTTCCGGCAAGACGTACACCATGTCATCTCCAGATGGCATGATCCCGCGAGCCACCCACATGATTTACGATACCATAACGAAACTTAGGGATACATCGTGGACGTACACCATGGAGGGCAGTTTCGTTGAGGTATACAACGAAGAGCTGCACGACTTGCTCGGCGGCAGCAATAACAGCAAGAAGAAACTCGAGATCCGCCACGACGACGTTCGCAAGCAGACAACGGTACTCAACTGCAAGACCGTCGCCCTCGACTCGGCCGACAAGGTGGAGATGATGCTGAAGCAGGCGCAGAACAACCGCAGCGTGGCGGCCACCAAGGCCAACGAGCGGTCTTCGCGCTCCCACTCTGTCTTCATCCTCAAGCTTGTGGGCGAGAACTCGGTCACGAACCAGCGATGCGAAGGCACTTTGAACCTAGTCGATCTGGCGGGTTCTGAGCGGCTGAAGCATTCGCAGGCTGAAGGAGAGCGGATGAAGGAGACGCAGAACATCAACAAGAGTTTGGCGTGCTTGGGGGATGTTATTGAGGCGCTGGGCAGAGGGTCGTCACACGTGCCGTACAGGAACTCCAAGTTAACGCACCTGCTGCAGTACTCGCTGGGAGGTAACTCGAAGACGTTGATGTTCGTTATGGTGAGCCCGCTGGAGGCGCACCTGAAGGAGACGATTACCAGCTTGAGGTTTGCTACTAAGGTGAGTCTTTGCGGCCCGTCCCTGGGGAGATGTGTGGCACAGTGGTGTGGTAGGACATGATGCTAACATGATGGTGATACTGCAGGTGCATAATACCCATATCGGAACGGCGAAGTCTACGAAGAAGACCATCAAGGATCGCTCGAGCGAGTCTTGATTCGATGATGATCCCGGTTCCGTATTTAACGGCTGTACTTTTACTACGATTTCTGTACATTCTTTATCTTTTACAGATGCAATTGGTCTCTCTACATGTGTATCTTTTGGGTTGGTCATTTTTCCGGGCCTGCTGTCCACGCTTGCCTCGGCTGGAGAAAGGGAGTGGCTTAAGAGGGAAGGATGGGAGGATGGATGGACGGCCGGGACTGTTCTTACTATATGATACCAATGAATCGTTTGTTGCACCCTACTTACAATGCTAGCTAACCTGGTGGCGGTGGCTTCAAGAATGATCGGAGCTCCCTCCGGTACAACGCACAATGGCAACGAACATCGTGCCTAGGTAACTCAAAAATCCAAGGACCGCAACCAAGAGCTCGTTGCCGCAACCGGTAGCTTCTTGCTATTGGGCTGCAAGGTTTCGGAGCTCCTTCGATTGGGAGTCAAGCTGAGCTTTTAACATTCGGCCAGCAATTACGGACCGGTATGGTTGACACAACAATGACTCACTGACGCGGCTCGTACAGACGCCCGATCGATGGCACCAGACCGGCGTTCCATAAGCGGGCTAGACTCCGGACGCCGAATGGAAGTGTGACGGCAGTGGCCGATCTGGAAGCGGCTCGCCGCCGGCGTGACCACAAGCTATATACCGAGCGGCCCTCTGGGAAGTCATCGTTAGTGGTCAATTACAGCATCAGCCCTCTGAATCGGGTAGTGCGAGATGCAATACTACCTGCCTGAAATGGAATGATGGGACGCTTATGACAGTCATCAACGTCTACCTAGTTACAGGGAGGGATGGTCTTCCAGAAGGCGATGACTTTTCAGGATAAGGTAGTTCTCCCGTTGTCATGCAGCAGAAGAACTTCCAAATCCTCTTCGTCAAGCCTTGAGGTTATGGTGACTGATACAATTGCCTATCTTCGCTAATTACACCCATTGTTCTCGCTATCACATGCTTTCAACGAAGACCCCATCGTACGTAGCTCAAGCCATCTTGAACTCACCACGCAAGCCACCCACAGTCACCCCCTCATCAACGAACAAAAGGAAAGCATCTTACATACAACCCTAGTTTTACTCAATCACGGTGTACCTTAACTATTGTTCTCTATCACCTCCATCATAAAACAATACTAAACTTTTCAAACTTTCCGATCCCCGCCCTACCGCGCCTAGGTAGGTCTACCAGGGTACAGTAGCATAGTAGGTACAGCCGCACCTACTATGGAAATATTCCGTAGGACTTAATACCAATTCGCTACCAACGTGAAGAATATCGGCCAGCGATCAGTACCAAATTCTGACGGGGATTGTGACTCCTACCCATTTTGCTGCGGTGGGATAGCTAGCCACCACCATGGAGGATTGCCTCGGAGATGGAGGAGGAGGAGGGGAAGAGTGACTGAAGATGGCGTTGCTGACTCACTCACCGAACGAGGATTAAGCCGTTCAATTTTCCCGATACAAAAGATATAAAAGGAGGAGGAGCCAAGAACTTCTTGTTTCTTCTCTACCACCAAGCTTCGTCAGTCCCGACTCATACTTGGTTGTACGAATCTGACTCCCCACGAGTCTGACATTGCTCCACCTTCCTAGTTGAGCTATAGTTGGGAGTTGATGTAAGACGAGATACGACACGCACGACCATCAGATAACACATACATACACTCCTGCTTGTCTTGTCCTGCCCTCTTCAGCTCTTGTCATCATCAGACGACATATAACCACCCAACCTCGTTCTTCACCTTTCGTCCTGCGCGGGCCAATCAATCTCTTCTATCAACATCTCGACGTTCGTTGACCCAACTCCAACTTGAACCTTTCAACCTAACCCAACCCAACCCATCTTCAAAATGTCCACCACCACCACCACCGCAAACCCCTCCCCCTACCCCCCGACCCTCCTCAACGCCTGGCGTTCCCCCCGCCTCATCTACCGCGCCATCGAAGACAACCCCACAGACCGCCACACCCTTTGGACCTTCTTCGACAACGACCCGACCGCAATCGCCATGGCCTCGCTGCGTCCCCTCAACCCTCAACCCATGGCCTTCGTCCAGCGACTTTACGAGCACGCCCACATGCTGCACATGCGGGTCTTCATCTGCCTGCCGCTCTCTGACTCCGACATTGCCCAATGGGAGGCCTTGATTCAGGAGAAGGCTGAGAAGAGCGGACTGACGGCGACGTTGGACATAGAAAAGCTGAAGGCGGAGTTTCCGAGACCGGAGGCGAAGCCGATTGGGGTCGTGACGCTGATGCCGCCTATGGGTGGAGAGGAAAGACATCATCGGAATGCGATGATTGGTGTCGGGATTGCGACAGAGTGGAGGGGAAAGGGTTATGGAGGGGAGGCGGTGGATTGGGTTTTGGATTGGGGGTTTGGGAGGCTGGGATTGCATCGGATTTGGTTGGCGGCTTTTGAGTATAATGAGAGGGCATGTAGGCTGTATAGGAAGCTGGGGTTTGTGGAGGAGGGGAGAGAGAGGGAGGCGGTGTTGTATGAGAGGCGGTGGTGGGATATGGTGCGGTTTGCCATGTTGGAGGGGGAGTGGGAGGCACTGAGGGCACAGCAAAAGGAGGCTAAGGGTGAGAAAGGGGAGGGTGGGAAGATGGAGGAGTGATGGGTGACGAAGTGATGGAGATTGAGAGGCATGAGAAAGGATATAACAAAGGGATACAAGAAGTGTGTTAGTTTGTTTCATGGTTTGAAGATTAAAATTTTTTTTAATTTGGCTTTTGTTACCTGACAAAAGCCCACTTGGGGGATACGCCATGTGTATGTCGTGAGACATTTTCATAAGACAAATAAAACCTCTGATATAAGCCGTCAACGCCGTTTCCTTGCTCCCTTATAAGCCCAACAAGTCGTAGGAGTCATATTCGGACCGACCAATATGACATCGCGCCTATCGGTCCAAATCCACAAGAATCCAGAACCCAACGCCCCTATATCTCCAACAAACAAGCTAAAATGCCAGTAAAACCCTGTAACCCGGAAGAAAGAAAGGATCATACGTATCTGATGAGCAAAATGCCATCTAGCGAAACGTAGAGAAGGGGGTATCCGCAATGCGCCCGCAAAGAAAGGGGATCGGTCGGGTGAATCACTCCCAAATGGCCGACAGCATAGTGAATCCAGAGTTACAGGGTGACACTCTCCTGCTCAAAGTAGGTGCGGATTGACGAATACACCGAGCACATGAAATCCCACTCGTTGTGGAAGGGATCGTGCTGCCAGAGAATGGTCATGAAGGGCGATCTCTGCTTCTGCGGGAACTGAGAGAAGAGCGGGGAATAGTAACGGATGCTTCCCTCGTCCCGTCGGTATTACCATTTCTGCGACGCCCAAAGATGTTTCGCTTGGCGGACCGATTTGCTCTACTCGTCGTCGTCCTCATCCTCGGCAGGTTCCTCTTCGTCGCTGGTAACGTCAATGTTTGACTTGCGGGGCTTCTTCTCCTTCTTGTTGTTCTCCTTTTTGGACTCTAGTGCCTTGACCTTGGGAGACTCGACGGGGGCGTGGGTCTGCTCAGCCACCTCGGCAAAATCTGGGTCCTCAATGGCGTGGCCTTGCTTACGAAGGTCGGCGTTGAGCTGGGGGATAATTTTGAGGAGGTTTTGGTACTGGGCCAGTGAGAGGGAGATGCCCTGGCGGTGGTGTTAGTCAGCTGGCGAGTGTGTGAGATGAGTGATGGGAATAGTTTTCACCTTCTTGCCTGGCATCAGCTTGCCGTTGGCATCGTAATATTCGCGAATATTGACCAGAGTGGTATTCTTGAACACCGAAGAACTAATTCGGCGGTTGTTTCCAAGCTGTTGAGGATGTCAGTTTGAGCTCATTTACAGCATCGAGGTTGTTACTTGGTGGACGAACCTCCCAGAAGGTGTTGCCGTCTTGGTCGGATCCCTTGGTAAGCTCCTGAGGCTGAGCCTTTCCGGTATTGCCCTTGGACTTCTTGGTGTACTGAGGCTCAGCATCGCTGGTGTCCTCGACCTGTCTTCTTTTGGGAGGCATGTTGACTGTTGAAAGGTGTAACCTTATAGATGGAGTGAGCGAGTGGGAAGAGGAAACAACAGCGAACTTGGGGAGATGCCGCGAGATATTTCACACAATTTGAAGTGAGGGGTTTGTGAAGGGTAAATGAGCGACAGGCGACTTGAGAAAGACACGAGAAGAAAAGTCAACGCGGCAGCAAACGCAGTGACGTCGATGTGGTCTCCCTTGATATCTAGGTACCTCTATCGACGCGACCACACGTGAACTGAAGCTTCGTGGAGGGGTCGCTGTTGTAATTGTTAGTGCAAGTTAGCGAATGTCAATGACAACAGGCCAGTCTTGGCGCTTGGCAGCCAATCCTGTAAACGTGCAGAATCTGGACCCCAAATGGAAGGGGGCGGACAGGGGGTCGGGCCTGCATTTTCTGGGCAGCTGCCGTGTCAAGGAAACAAGCTCCAACCCCCGGGCGCTAGAAGACTCCGAACGGGCCCGGGGTGCCTGGAAGAAGCTCGTTGAATCCGGGGCAGTGTGGGCAGATCCCCCTGAAAATGTTACCACTGCGGTGCCTGGAACCACCGAGACGGACGATTGTTGAGGAATGGCTGGGGAAACAGGGACTTTGCTCTTCTCGAAACACAACATGATTGACGTCTCATTTCCCAGTTCCTATTTCTGATTCTTTGTCCCACGGACCTTACCCCGACTTTGACCACGATCTGCTCGCCGCGCGGCCTGTCCTTTTTCCTTCCCTATAAGACATAAGACGAACGGCTACTAGAAGCTCCACGACTTGTCATCCATTGTTCCCGTCGTCTCCCCGCCTTTGCGACCGTGCCCATGAAACGACTGACGACAACGACTCCATGATCCTTCCAAATACTTCTGCCCTACCGACCGATCTTGGCGTACTATAACAACCGATATATTAATGACCGACAAAGATGCGCCTACTCCGGGCGCCATACCCGATGCTATGAGCTCCCCCACGACTAAAGACCCCGTTACCGCCGATCCCGTTCCGCAAGCGAAAGCAGACCACGACTACTTCCATGACGAGACGAAAGGCGGTGGGGGATTCTCTTCGGCCGCCTCGGATACAACATCCACAACCACCAACAAGGAGGAGGACCTAGCAACGCAAGCTTTCCGCTTTCTGGCTACCGCAACCCCCGGAACCCTCGGCGGAGTTGCTGTCGGCCTCGGCGCAGTTACATACTTCGTCCTAGGTCCTCTCGGACTTGTCTTAATAGGAGCATTCGGGGGTGTCGTCGGCTATATACAATGGGAGCAGCGCAACGCCGAAGTAGCTCGGGCCCTCAAGGGAGAAAAGGGCGTGGACCTTATCGCGAGGTTACTGGAGACCAAGACAAAGGCGGACGTCACCCAGAGTGAACAAGACGCCGACAAGCAAGAAGCTGCATTAGCACTCCGCCTTGAAGACTTCCAGCCCGAAACCCGTGAAGCCATCAATGAGATAATCGACGCCGTCATCAGCGGATATGTCAAGTGGTGGTACTCCCCGCTTGTGCCCTCGGACAAGTTCTTCCCTCTGGCCTGCAAGAGGACTCTGACCTCCTTCATTCTCGCCATTTCCAACCACCTCAAGAGGAAACGACCAGCGGACGCCTTTCTGGATTTCTTGACAAATTCCTCTTCCATCGTCATTGTCTTCCTCTCCGAGCTCACCAATGCATTTGCCGAGTTTCCCGCCGACGTCAAGGTCTCGGCCGCCGATGCCTTGTACACCTATCTTGCGTCCTACCCCGACTCGAACCTTGCGCAACTACTCAACAGGAGACAGCAGGCCGGCAAGTTTAGGATGGTTGCTGAGGATCTGCTGGCCTTCTTGGATAAGCCCACCTACGAATGTGATCCTGCCAGAGTGTTCCTGAGGGAAATCCTGGCTGGAGTCGTCCTTGAAATGACCCTTCAGAACTGCTGCAAACCCGAGTGGATCAACTCGTGGATAGTCTATTTGCTAGAGGAGGGTGAACCGGACTTCAGCCAAGCTATTGACGAGGGCATGCAGACTGGTCCTGCTGCCGCTGCCGCTGCCGCTGATGCTACCTTTGCCGATTTTGACGGAAACGTGGGCAACATTGGTCTCACCACAGGAAACAGGAACTCTTTCGAGACGGAGAAGGTGCGCCGGAAGGAGTCCATTTCCATGTCCCACAAAAAGAAACTCAGCAAAGCTGATGAAGAGGTGGAACTCATGGAAGAGATGAAGAAGCTCAACCAAATGATTGCCGAACAAGAGTCAAAACGCGACAAGGAGGCCAAGGATATTATGGCCAAGTCAGGGTCAGTGCCTTTGCAGCAAACAGTCGTGGCGGAAGAGCCTGATCAGTTTGCCGATGCGTTCAAGCGCAGTTCTGAGGAGCACCAACTTGCCGTGCAACCGATCGCGGCCCGTACCGAGCCCGAGTCAAAGGGGTTAACGTCAAGCAATGTTTCTAGCGGCACTTCCAACACTATCAAAACACCTCTAACGCCTGTTTCTGGGAAGAGCTCCCCGACACCTGACGAGGCATCGTCTCGGCCTGCGGGGCCCTCTCGATTTACCAGCTTTGACCAAATCGTCCCTCCTGCGCGGGCAGAGACCCCGGTCGAAGAGGAACGGCCCAAGCCACCGCCTTTGACATTGCATAACGCCAACATTACTATTCTGGACGAGCCGGGTGACCGAAATCTCGGCTCAAAGCCTGGATGGGATTATCTCGTACAGATCGAACCCGCCACCTCGATCTACCCAGGTTGGATGATTGTGCGCAAATACCCCGACTTTGAGCGTCTTCACGAGGTCCTGCGCCGCATTGCTGCCATCTCTGGAGCCACCGAGTTCAACACCAAGCACAAAACCTTACCACAGTGGAAGGGAGCTACCAGGAACTCGCTTCGGGATGAGCTGGAACGCTATGTAAAAGACGCCTGCTCCTATAAGCCGCTGGCGGAGAGCGAGGGCATGAAGAAGTTTCTGGAGAGGGACACAGCTAACATGCCCGTCCGGCCAAAGTCCGGATTCGAGGCTTTTGAGAAGATTGGAAAGGGCGTCTTTGATGTCATGACCAGTGCTCCTCTCGAAGGTTCCAAGGCCCTGGTGGACGGTTTTACCGGTGTCCTAGGGACTATCGGTCTCGGACACAAGAAGAACGCGGCTTCATCTGCAAGTGGAAATACGACGTCTGGCGCACCACAGTCTGCTCTTCAAGACGTGACTGCGGCTAGTCGTCTCTCCATGTCAACAATCCCTAGACCAGACAGTAGTGCGTCGCTGAATCGGATTCGTGAAAGCATCGACAGCCAACGATCCTCCATCATCTCTACGCAACCCAGCAAGGTCGACCCTATGGATCGTCGGACCAGCTGTGACTACCGCACCGAGGTAGAGTCAGCACGCCTCGGGAGAACATCTGCGCGTCACAGTCGCGAGCAAAGCCGTGCATCTAGTCGAGCGCCGCCCTCCCTTCGTTCTCCGTCAGCACTCAGTCTCACGCTCGAATCTCTCAGACTCCCTCCTCCGCCCGACATGATGCCAGACAACTACCAGAACTCTCCCGTCAGTCCCGCACCCAGCTCCCGCATTCACGACTACCCACCCCACCACGCCCGCTCCTTAACCATGCCCACCTTGAGCCCTGGCTCCCACTCGAGAAGCCAAAGCCGTAGTCCCGGACCCGGCGCTGCCCCCCTTCAAGGCTTCAAATCCTACCCCAAACTCTCGGAGGAAGAAACCCGCGTGGCGGTGGAGCTCCTTTTCGCAGTCGTCAACGAGCTCTATACTCTCTCTTCAGCCTGGAACTTCCGTCGAACGCTTCTCGCGGCTGCCAAGTCGTTCCTCCTCCGGCCGGGTAACCCCTCGCTCTCCTCGATCCAGTCACTCATCCAGTCGTCCGTCTTGGACGCGAACACCTCGGACGACGGGCTTGCAGCGCACCTGCGCAAGCTGAGGGAGAACGCACTCCCCACCGAAGAGGAGCGGGCGCAATGGCCCGGGGAGATGAGCGACGAGGAGAAGGAGAAGTTGAGAGTCAAGGCGAGGAAGTTGTTGATTGAGAGCGGAGTTCCCGCTGCTCTGTCGGGAGTGATGGGACAGTCGGCTACTGGGGAGGCGTTGGGACGGTTGTTTGATTGTTTACAGATTGAGGAGGTGGCGAGGGGTCTGATGTTTGGAGTGTTGTTGCAGGCAGTAAGGACGGTTACGCATTAAGTGCGGCACCTGATGTGATGTTGATGAAAAGATGTTGATGATGAGATTTGAATGATATATAATAGATGGGATAGGGTAAACGGGTGGGATGGCTTAGATGGATAGGCAACACATGGGAAACGACGTAAGAGGAAAGGGGGCAAAAAAAAAACCAGGCCTGTTCCTCTACATGATGGAGGTTTGCCTCCCTACCCTAACTACCAAATCCTTTTGGGTAGGGCTGATGACGACGAGTATTGATATTGTAATTGGGTCCGCCCTGGTTGCTTGATGTACAGTACTATTAGATATTATTAATGACGAGAAGCGTGAACAAGAGGGACGACTCGTCCTCAAGTAGGTATAGTTGCGCCTACTGCTCCATCCTTAGACGCTGACGGGGCTGTGCCACCTTGGCTGTTTCAGGGGTCGCTCCAAGTACTCCCACAACCAACAGTACCTCTATGGGATTGCCGTTTTTGGGACTCAGCTCAGGTGGCCGAAGCCTCTTGATAACTTATAGTTGGAGACCCTGGCACATGGCGGTGATCTCTCCCGCGTCGTTAAGCTCTGAAAATGGCGGCGTGCTTTGCGAGAGATGAACGTTGGCCAGGAAAGAGCGTGGGCTAGTTTTTTAAGTGTGATATCCTTGCTCGTCGGATCAATTCAGGGAGTTTAGGGAGTTGTGTGACGTTTTTTGATCAGTACAAAGATCTGATGCCGCCATCTTCGTCGGAACCGGAACCGGTGCCGTCTTGTGGGCAGGAGGATGAAGGAGGAACAAGTGCAGGGAGCACGACAATGAGGAAGGTTGAACCGGGTTGCTGCGCGATGTCAAGGCGTACCTGGACGCTTGCCTGCAGACTCTTCTCAATGAAGAAAGGGGCTCTTTATCGTTTCAATGGAGCCCCGTAGTCATTCACCTGTGCCGGAAAATGAGCACAACGGTGTTGGTGATCTCGAACTTAGGTACCTCTGCGAGTGATGCGGAGACAGTCATTGCGTCCTGTACCATTACACGGAAGTGGGCAAACCGGAGAGCAGGAAGCTGTGTACCGGATCATTTGTCCAGCAATAGTCCCTGTTATTGTCTCTGGTAGCACTAAGGCGTTGTTAATTTGAGGGCAATACTGGTGCGATACAGGTTCCTTTGCCGAATAAAGGGGGAAGTTTGAGGATGTGGTTCTGATTTGATTGTCGAGGCTTTGTCATCCGGGGCAGGAAAAAACGACGAGAGAGAGGTGTGCACAGCATCTTGGGCAGGATAGAGCTACCTATTTCACTGTTTTCGGGGGCCAGGGCGAATGATGACATGGAAGCTCCTTCCATTTTCTCTCACTGCTAGCAAAGCTCGCAGAATATGGAACTTGGGAAGGTACGGACCGTCGAGCATGCCTGGGGAGAAGACTGAGGAGTGAGGAGGATCTCTCGATTCTCTGTTCTCCCCTCTTCTCTCCCTTCACAAACCCTCCCGCCCATTCTAGTTTTTGTTATCACTGCAAATCCATCTTTCAAGATCACTGCCAACACACTTAGCAAATATGACGCCTCTTCCAACACTGCCTCAGGGGTTGTCCCATAAGTGCTTCGGAGAGCCCCCAACTGCCCCGTATGTCAACTTCGAAGAGATGTCGGATGAAGAGGCAAGGAAGATAGTGGACAAGGAATACGAGGAAGTTGTGAAGCGATACGGAGAGCTATGTGGCATCGACACTGCCTCGAAGGTAGGCTATTTTCTGTTGCCCAGCCTCCAAGCCATCACAACCATTTCAAACCTCTGGACCATACAACTAATCTACGCTCGCACTTCACAAGGATGACTCCGCCGCAGGTCCATCGTCCAGTTCCAAACCCAACAAGGTGACCAAGCCGAAGGCCAAAAAGACAAGAAGGTTCCCCATCGAAGAAGTCGTCGCCCGGCTCACACAAGGTACGCACCAGTTCATGTCATTATAGTTTTTTCCCTTTCGGATTCAAACAATCCAGCTAATATGATTGTCTTCTTCTTGCTCATAGTCGCACAACATGACCCCGAGGCTCGGAAGATGCTGGAAAAGCTTTGGTACGGGCCTTGATCTGGTTCCGGTGTCATGATGGCGCTCGATGCCCAGGAATAGGGTGATGATAGGGTCGGAATCATAGCTACAGCAGATTATAACGAATGGAAGCATGGCGTCAGCCTTATCGACATGCGAGACTTCCGTTTGTGTAATGCGATCACGTGGTGGTACACGCTACCGCCACGACCGCCAGCATAGATTCGAGGTGTAAACAACACAAGCACTTGTAACCCGGCAACGGAATCGACCACACGACTACGTCTTAAAGGATCCAATTTGGAAGACCCGGGCTTTAAAGAGATACCATGAACATCACAGTACGCGCTTCCTCTCAATCCTTATAGTAGTATCCTTTGTGATCCCCGCTAACATGAGAAAGTCCAGCCAAGCTGACACCGAGCTTTGCATCGATTGCAAAGCCATCAATTTCGACGATGTCTTTTCGGCCGATTATATGCTAGGCATTTCTATCAACGGCTACCGCATTGTGTGCCCTTTACGCCACATTGATGACACCAGAAACGGTTCTTGTCCTCTGTGCGAATTTTTGCGAAGCTTAAGACCCACGAATCCATCCTTCGACCACTTATTCCTCCGTGTGAGATGGGCCAAATCTTGGATTCGTTACAAGGAGGACCTGGCGAATATTGACCTAGACATCCAAACGGCATTGCGAATAGTACCTCATGACACTCTGCTCCTGGACATAAATGTAAACACGAACCTCCATCCCCAAGACAACCAGTTCATGGAACTAGGCACCGAAGAGTCCAACAATAAAATAGCCGCCCGGAGAGTTGACGATCGAGTAAACTTCAAACTCATTAGGTCGTGGCTGAGATGTTGCCGTCAGCATCACCAGAGCCACTGCCACGCAGGTTTAGATGGCATTCGGGATATTCCTGAGTTCCGTGTCATTGACTGCGCATCTCGAAAGATCGTGCCTTGGGTAGAGATACTCAAAGACCATGATCGCAGTTATACGGCGCTTAGTTATCTTTGGGGAACTGATACCTTAACAGAAACGCAAGACGGCAGGATTCCTTCGCCATCCCCCAAAGTAATTGAGGACGCAGTTACGGCAACCATCGAGCTGGGCTTCAAGTATTTATGGGTCGATAGGTACTGTATTCCGCAGCATGAGTCCGCGCTCAAAGTTGCACAGATGAAGAGGATGGACGATGTGTATGGATGTTCTGCCGTCACCATAATTGCCTCAGCTGGCGACGGTCCAGCCTATGGACTTCCAGGAGTCAGCTCAACGCATAGAGTGCCACAGAAGTCAGTCCGCGTTGGTTCGCGAACTCTTATTGCAATCAACAATGATATCTGCAAGAAGATTCGCGACTCGAAGTGGAATATCCGAGCATGGACTCTTCAAGAAGGCCTTTTGTCCACCCGTCGTCTTTGCTTTGAGGACGATCAAGTTTATTTCCAGTGCAACCTAATGCGTCGCCTCGAGAGCGTTTCCATACCGCCTGGGACTCCAAAAACAGCGAACCCTGCCACGGATATCAACACCTCGTACCTTCATGGTAGCGGTAATAGAACTTCCCTTTTCCCAATCAACGGAATCCGTGAAGGGGGGGATGTGGTTGACGCCTTCCGGAGATACGTCACTCGGCACATTAACTACCCAAGCGATGGCCTTTAAGCTTTTGAAGGGATTCTAAGGAAAGCTGCTATGATGAGAGATCCTCTTTACAACGTCTGTGGTGTGTTCATCCGGGTTTTCGAGGAGATCGATATGACAGCGAGTCTGGTTGTCGGTCTATGTTGGAGAGTTAGCCTGAGAGCGTTCCGTGGAATGAGTGTTATAAAAACTTGGGAGATACCTATCCAGGACCACTAAGATGTCGCCTCTTCCCGAGCTGGTCGTGGGTAGATTTGGTAGGGAAATCCACTGAAAAGGGCATCACTTTCCGGCAGCCTTGGGAGCTATCGGCGACATCGTTGGCTTCCTTGTCCAAATATAAGACGCAACCTCTGACCTAGAGCATCGCCATGGAATATGTGGACGGAACCACAGTTTTATGGGAAAGCAGATACCAAGATATCCTCCTCTCAGCTATGACGAAGGAAGCACCGCGTATCTTACGCATACATGGCTATACGTCTGATGCATTACTCTGGAAGTTTCCTAACGGCGGCTGCCCAGGTACAAAAGGAGCTCCTTCATCAAAAATCAGGCACTCTTCCCTGCGGAATTTATCAGACTTCTGGTTCGAAGATGGATGGATTTGGTCAGACCGAGATCGCAGTTACTGTATCTTGTTGCTCACGTGGCCGGTGGGAATAAAGTTCTACTCTACCGATCTCACCAATGACCATCTCTGCTCGTTCGCAGACTGGCTCGAAACAGATAAGGGGCCTTCCTCGCCATTACCCCTCCGAGACGAGTATTCTTTCCGTGTTATCATTCTTGGCCGGAGTGAAGACCGTCTTTATTTCATGGCGCTCACTCGAGTTAGCCGAGGCAAAGGGTATCCTGGTGCATCATATGAGCGGGTAAACGTCATTGCACGTCCACTTCCTCCGGGACTGTCGCCCGAAACTTCGCTTGAGGACCTAGGGCCCGAGTTTCTCAGAGGTTGGACCGTGCAAGAGACGATCATTGTGTGATGGAAAGGGGTTGTATGGAGCAGTGACAGTAGCTATTAATCAAGTAAGCAGAAACCGCTTGTCCGTGCTTCAGTTTCGCGAGTCTGTCATCCGTCTCTTATCCTTCTGTGTGACGAACGGCAGTCTGATCTGCCTAAATGAGATAGCTGAAGGTAAACACTATCAGAAGACGTTCGGTGAAGCCAAAAGGTTCACAACAAGTATGCGTGCGTGATACTAGTCTCGGTGATAATGATCAATTGACTACTGTCGAACTATCTGCCAATCTGAGTTCTCCAGTCGTCCCTTTATACTTCTGACACCTTGTCTTCCATTTGCCTTGGTGGTGTCTGCTCACGATGGTGTTGTTGGCTCATCGTAAGCCCCGGCTCACCCGTGAGCCCTCTTCTGCAGTGAGCACTCTGACGCGCCCTCCGGTCCAATCCTGGTTCTGGGGTTACACTGTCCACCTTAGGTGGGGCTGTCGGGTCCCGATGGCTTGGGCGACCCTTGTGTCGCTTAAGTTCGTAACCAGTCCGTCACATTCCCCCCCTTACATTGAGAGGTTCGTCCCGAACCTCGACTCCCCTTCCGGACACCGTACCAGCCGGCGACGGTTCCTAGGAAGCCGATCGAATCAAATTGGGAGCTCTCAATTAAGGCGGCACCGTCAGTGTGCACTGCGCGTTCTGCGCCAGGCATCCATACTCCATAGGTGTTCGTCCTTAGGGGAACCTATATAAGGGTTTCCGAAAAACTCGAAAGTTTTTCCAACTACGAGGTTCCTGTTAGCTTCGGTTAAATGTCACGGCGCTAGCGGACCACTACACCCCTAGGCTATGTTCCAAAAGGATACAAGTAACCGAAGCTGGCAATTTGGTTGCTTAAGTGATCTTATATAGTTGCGCCGGATGCCCAGTCCGTCACAGCGAGTATAATATAAATTCTTACTTTATTATACGTTATAGTGCTCTGATTGAGGCCCGAAGTCTATTCTAGCGTATCTTAACGCCCGCTTGGCGCTCCAATTGAGGGCCGAGGTCAAGGGTATATGTGAGGTGAGCTAGGAACTCTCTGGCTCTTGGCTCGAAGGGGTGAAGCACCAAATGTTTATTATTACCATTCATGAGTAGTACATAAGGGCAAGCCCTGAACAATATGATTACATACGACCATACCCACTGAAAAACTCGGGATCCCGTCCGCTCTCCCATAGATAAGCCAGTGAGGGGTACAGCGGGTCGAACTCGGAGTCGGAGTCTAAGTCGGTGTCGCGTAAAGGAGAGGTGATGGAGTGTGCATTTATTTGTTGGCAAGGGCCGTGGCGGCTGGTTCGATACCCATGCGCGGGTATATAACCATCACGACGAAGTGCGAGCCTATAGTCCTACGTGATAGAGAACGTCGTCGTCGGGAACTTCCATTGTTGTGGGGTCCTCTAGCATTCCCACCGCAGCGGTGAGTTCCAAGGGCAAGGGGGCGATCCAGCCGACTGTATACCGAGAAGTGTCGTGTGAGGGATCCATGTGGGCAATTGTTGATATCGAACGTGATTATCCAAAACGAAGAACAAAGCTGTCTCAGCTTGCAAAGATACAGCAAGGACCAGAGAAGGTGCTTTTGGTTTTAACGTCTACTCGGGGTGGTAGAAGCAAGATCCAAGGTGGACAGAGGTAGGCTAAGGCCCAGTTCTGGCACCCTTTTCTCCAAGAGTGAGCATTGTGGCTCGGCGTTGTCGGGTTGATGGCCTCACATACCTCCACCCACCATGATGGGAAATATGGAGGGCATCCAGACCAGACAATCCCCTCTTGGCAAGGTGACCCTTCAAGCCTAAGTGTTTTATCTTCGGTGCGGAGTTGTTCTTTTGAAGCTTCTGATTGGCCGAATTTGCTTAGGACCTCTCTCGAAGAGACAATAATTCCAATCTGGGTGAGTGGCGTCTTACTTGCAGTTGTGGGGGCACCCGTCGCATTCAGCTTTCCCCGAAATGATATTTTCACATTACCAATGGCACATGCGATTGGTGGCCGACCCACGCCAGACTGGGAATTTGGGCATTAACAGGTAGTGTCCATCTTGACACCTAGGCTGATCTGGAAGGCCAAGCATCAACAGCTGATGCTGCAAATGTGCACATTTTGCTACTACATCCGCCGTCCCACAGCTTTGAGATCACCTTTAGTTTGGGGACGCTACACCTTTGAATTTTTGGCTGGCCAACCAGTTGGACAATATTCATCTCTTGGTTCCGTTCTGTCAACCCCTCGCTTTCTCCCTGAACATTGCAAGACGATCAACTCCTTTAATTCCACACGTTTGATCTTGTAAGCAAGCATTATACACCTTCCGAAGCTCAATCCCTGCGACATGTCTTTCAATATTTCTGGTTCGAGCACCTCCAATGTCAATACCGGCCCGGGGGTTCAGCAAAACAACAACGCCGCCGGACCTCAATTCAACAACTGCACCTTCCATAGATGTAGGTTTCCATTACGGGTAGTGACGGTATAGGCTTGTGCTAACATCCAACAGCTCCTTGCTCTGGGACTGATCAAGAACGTGAGAAGCAAGGTCAGTACACTGATTCCTCACCACGTCTTCATCAAGACTGACCGGGACGCTATGCAATGTCAGAGAAGGACCAGCAATGCCTGAAGCACTTGCGCCTTACCGATCCTCGCAATGATAAAGTCCGCATAGAACGGACCAAAGGCGGCCTTTTGCAAGACTCGTATCGTTGGGTCCTCAATAACCCTGACTTTCAACAATGGCGTGACGACCCACAGCATCGACTGCTCTGGATCAAGGGCGACCCCGGCAAAGGGAAGACTATGTTGCTGTGCGGTATTATCGATGAGCTGTGCGGCATTATCAATGAGCTGGATCAAGGCGATACTGCCAACGCGCCAAACTGCAATGTGGCCTACTTCTTCTGCCAAGCTACCGACTCTCGTATCAACAATGCAACCGCCGTACTGCGCGGCCTGATCTATCTACTTATCGACCAGCAGCCATCTATCCTCTCACACGTGCGGAGTGAGTACGACCGTGCAGGCGAAGGCCTCTTCAAAGATGTAAATACATGGGACGCCCTGTCGAGAATCTTCACCACCATCCTACGAGACCCAAGCCTCCGAACGACCTACCTAGTCATTGACGCGCTTGACGAGTGCGTTAAAACAGACCTGCCGCAGCTTCTCGACTTCATTGCGCAGCAATCATCATTTGGATCTCGAGTCAAGTGGATCGTCTCAAGCCGTAATTGGCCGCAAATTGAGGAACGGTTGGAGAAAGCCGCAGATAAAGTGAAGGTCTCCCTGGAGCTAAATGCGGAATCCGTCGCAGCGGCTGTCAATGCATTTATCCTGCACAAGGTGGATGACCTAGCAGGGCTGAAGAAGTATGATCCAAGAATAAAAAAGACCGTTCAGGACTACCTGTGCTCTAACGCGCAAGATACCTTCCTCTGGGTGGCGTTGGTCTATCAAGCGCTTACAGACCTAGAGGTCGAGGAATGGCATATCGAAGAGATCCTACACACGTTTCCACCCGGGCTAGATGCTCTATACGCGCGGATGAAACAAGATATAAGCCTATCCCGGGATTCCGATCTTTGCAAAGACATTCTTGCCATTACCGCAATTGTTCACCGACCAATCAGTCTTCATGAATTAGCCACTCTCGTCAAGCTACCCAATATTATTCGCAACAATCCTAAATCCTCTTGCCATTACCGCAATTGTTCACCGACCAATCAGTCTTCATGAATTAGCCACTCTCGTCAAGCTACCCAATATTATTCGCAACAATCCTAAATCCCTGGAAGCGATTATAGGGCGTTGCGGTTCATTTCTAACGCTACGAGAACGAACTATTCATTTTGTCCATCAATCAGCCAAGGACTTTCTACTTGGCAATGCCTCTGATAAAGCTGGTAACCAAGCTTCTCAGGAGACGTTCAAGTGGATTTTTCCTTCTGGGAAAGAAGATGTGAATTATACCATCTTCTCGAGGTCACTTGATGCCATGTCTACAACACTGCGACGCGACATATATGGCTTAAGGGCACCAGGATTTCCGAGTGACAAGGTCCAAGTACCGAATCCGGACCCGCTAGCGACGGTGCGGTACTCGTGCGTCTACTGGGTTGATCACTTGTATGACTCGGTTTCTGGCACGAACACAAAACGGCCATTGACCCCGGCACCGGCAGGGAATCTAGACGGCACGGTGCCGGCACGAGCACGCCGAGTCTGGGGCAAGCTGTCCAGAGTGGGCAACTGGGTGAAGTCCGGAAAGCTGTCGGTGGGCGACTCCGGGATGTTCTTTCGAAGAGGGGTCAAGTTGCCGCTGGTCGGGGGCCCACCCCATGGGTTTACCGGCAATCCCGAGACGCCTTCCTGGGCTTGGATCTCGCATGATCGTCTACAGGATAACGGGGTTGTTTATACATTCCTCAAGACGAAGTACCTTTACTGGCTGGAAGCTCTAAGTCTACTCCAAGTTATACCTACAGGCGTTGTTGCTATTAGAAAGCTCGAGGGCCTGCTAGTAAGTATAAGTGTAACTCTGCACTAGGGACTTGGTCTAACTAAAAATATAGGAAGGTAATGATCAGTCGCAGTTATCAAAGCTTGTTTGGGATGCTTACCGTTTTGCTCTGTCTTATAAGTCAATAATAGAGCAAGCTCCACTTCAAGTATACATATCAGCGCTTGTATTTGCTCCAAGCGGTAGCTTGATAAGGAGGAATTTCAGTACAGAAGAACCTAAATGGATTCGAAATAAGCCGGCTGTAGAATTGGATTGGAATGCATG
Source organism: Neurospora sp. FGSC 26632 (assembly GCA_009804965.1). NCBI lineage: Eukaryota > Fungi > Ascomycota > Sordariomycetes > Sordariales > Sordariaceae > Neurospora > Neurospora sp. FGSC 26632. The sequence goes on along the minus strand of RAOH01000175.1, from coordinate 3,055 downwards.
CCTCCAGACCCTAGAAGGCCATCGCGGCGCCGTTGACTCAGTGGCCTTCTCGCCGGATGGCCAGCGGCTTGCGTCCGGTTCGGGGGACGATACGATCAAGATCTGGGATCCGGCGACGGGGAGCTGCCTCCAGACGCTAAAAGGCCATAGCGGGGACGTTTACTCAGTGGCCTTCTCGCCGGATGGCCAGCGGCTCGCATCCGGTGCGCGCGATCACACTATTAAGATTTGGAATGCGGCGTCGGGGAGCTGCCTCCAGACGCTAAAAGGCCATAGCGGGGACGTTTACTCAGTGGCCTTCTCGCCGGATGGCCAGTGGCTTGCGTCCGGTTCGTACGACAACACGATCAAGATCTGGGATCCGGCGTCGGGGAGCTGCCTCCAGACGCTAAAAGGCCATAGCGGGGCCGTTTCCTCCGTGGCATTCTCGCCGGATAGCCAGCGGCTTGCGTCCGGTTCGTGGGACGGCACGATCAAGATCTGGGATCCGGCGTCGGGGAGCTGCCTCCAGACGCTAAAAGGCCATAGCAACCTCGTTACCTCAGTGACATTCTCGTCTGATGGCCAGCGGCTTGCGTCCGGTTCGTCGGACAACACGATCAAGATCTGGGATCCGGCGTCGGGGAGCTGCCTCCAGACGCTAAAAGGCCATAGCGGGGCCGTTTACTCAGTGGTATTCTCGCCGGATGGCCAGCGGCTTGCGTCCGGTTTGTACGACAACACGATCAAGATCTGGGATCCGGCGTCGGGGAGCTGCCTCCAGACGCTAAAAGGCCATAGCCGGGACGTTCGCTCAGTGGCATTCTCGCCAGATGGCCAGCGGCTTGCGTCCGGTTCGTGGGACAACACGATCAAGATCTGGGATCCGGCGTCGGGGAGCTGCCTCCAGACGCTAAAAGGCCATAGCAGGGCCGTTTCCTCCGTGGCCTTCTCGCCGGATGGCCAGCGGCTTGCGTCCGGTTCGGGGGACGGCAAGATCAAGATCTGGGATCCGGCGTCGGGGAGCTGCCTCCAGACGCTAAAAGGCTATAGCCGGGACGTTCGCTCAGTGGCATTCTCGCCAGATAGCCAGCGGCTTGCGTCCGGTTCGTACGACAACACGATCAAGATCTGGGATCCGGCGTCGGGGAGCTGCCTCCAGACGCTAAAAGGCTATAGCCGGGACGTTCGCTCAGTGGCATTCTCGCCAGATGGCCAGCGGCTTGCGTCCGGTTCGTCGGACAACACGATCAAGATCTGGGATCCGGCGTCGGGAAGCTGCCTCCAAACGATTTCTACTAGTACTACGATAACCGATATCTCGTTTGACTCTACTAATCGCTACCTATTTACCAACGTTGGACGTATTAAAATAGTTATAGAAATTACCAAAAGCCAAGCTGTACTAGATAACTTAGAAAGCCATGGCTATAGCTTGGGACAGGATAAGCCTTGGATTACTTGTAATAGCCAGAACGTATTCTGGCTACCACCGAATTACCGACCGTCTAGTTATGCTGTCCAGGGACGGATGATATCCATCGGCACTGTATCGGGACTGGTTTGGTTTATTAGCTTCTCGCAAGACATATAATGTATTCTATGCTATTCTCAATTTCTTTTTTATTTCTTTTTTCTAGCATGCCACTAGAAGGGTTTGGGAGGACAGGTAAATTTATAAGAATTCTGTAGATTCTAGTACCTTCTGCTGTTGTCAAGATGACGTATTTACTCAACGTCTGGAGTCGTAATCATCAATTCACATGCTGCATCTGCGTTGGTACTAAAGATATAAATAGCTATCCTCTTTAAATTAAAGAGGGGGGCGGGAACTTACACGGCGCTAATAGTTGACTCTACGATTAGCTGTTGTGTAGGTTCTAGAACACAAACGCTAGTCGCAGCTATGGCGCGTGTGATATGGAGGAGTAAAAATTGCCACCTCTTCATTGTAAAATAGGATTGCCCAAGAAGGAAACAGTAAACTAATTTGGAGTATAGCGGAGAAGTATTTATATACAATCGATTTTATCCTCCCAAGCTGCTCACTCATCTCATCCTTCCACCTAAGTTCAATGCAATCAACATCTTCCAAGTTTGGACGCTGAAGTAGTTCGTCGAAGGACGAAAACTCTGTTTCAAAGGCATCATCATGTAGAGCTTGAATAGCTACATCTCATCCTTCCACCTAAGTTCAATGCAATCAACATCTTCCAAGTTTGGACGCTGAAGTAGTTCGTCGAAGGACGAAAACTCTGTTTCAAAGGCATCATCATGTAGAGCTTGAATAGCTACAAACGTAACTAAACAAACGATCTGGCATAGTACCATAGCAATAGGAAAGGTCACTCTAGAAAAGTATTAGTTTGAATCAACGGTTAAAGGCAAAAATACATACACATCTGCCCCCTTATCAATTTTATTAGCTGATAGCTTGTTTTGATTGATCGTAATCTGAGCAGTAAGCCTTGACTGTAATGGGCTGGCATCCAGAGATATAGTGCCTGGGCTGCAGGTCCAGGCATGCTCTCTAGTTGGCCAGTGCTATACAGGCCACCTGTTCATTCCAGTGCCGCTTAGGCCACCTGTTTATTCCAGTATTTAGCTGTGTCTCTGCAGACCTTTCCTCCTTTTCCTCTTTGTCGACAATCTCAAACTCTATTCCACCCCTACTTGTTACGAACTTAAGCGAGTTCGCGGGCCAACCAGACCCTTGGGAGCACAAGCCGCCAAAAAGGGTTAGGCCGTGCGACCACAGACCAGGGTGGGCTCACGGCGCAAGGCAGGCTCACGGTCAGCACAAGTGAGCCAGGCTCACGAAGTGAGCCGGGCTCACGATGGACAAGGTGAGCCGAGCTCACGATGGTGAGCCAGGCTCACGACGACAAAGGTGAGCCACGACTACGAGGGTGAGCTGGGCTCACCACGCTACGAGAAAACACCAGGAGCATGGAATACAAAAGGACGACTGGAGAACTCAGATTGTCAGATAGTTCGACAGTAGTCAATTGATCATTATCACCGAGACCAGTATCACGCACGCATACTTGTTGTGAACCTTTTGGCTTCACCGAAC
>RAOH01000174.1:0-50163 GCA_009804965.1 Neurospora sp. FGSC 26632 | reverse complement strand
GGAGCGGCCGTGCGGCGCGGAGCCAAAGCGCGTGGGCGAGGTGGAAGGGCTGGAGGGGCGGAGTTCGTCGAGGTGTTGGACGAGGGATTCGTGTTGGGAGTGCAAGGCCAGGTAGGTTTGCAGGGCCAGGTCGCGGTTGTGGTAGGTGGACTGGTCGTAGGGGTAGTAGGGAAAGCGGGAGGACATGGAGGAGGGGGGTTCGGGCATGGAGTGGAAGGAGAGGGAGGGTTGGGATAGGTAGTAGGCGTTCATTTTAAAGGTTGTTTTGGTGTGTTAAGTTATGGTTGTTGTGGTTGTTGTGGTTGTGGTTGTGATCGTAGATAGAGGTATGCGCGTTGTGCTTCTTGTGGTTGTTGTTGCAGGTCTGATGATGTCTGCAGAGATACTACTGATGCTGCTGGTGCTGCTGCGTTGTAGTGTGGTGATGATGGTAGAACCGCAAATGGCCGGATCATCGGACGTGTGTATTGGATTCTTGTTTGCGACCGGAGGTGAACGAGGTGCCTCGGTGGTTTTGTCCGTCCCTTTTGCTTTCCGACAGTGTTGTAGTTCTGACGTATTGGTGAGGCAAGATTTGGGGATAGCTTGGGGATAGCTGTTTTGGTGTTGTGGTTGTTGTTTGTGTAACGAGTCGTGCGTGTTGCTTCGCCCGATTCCGTGCGTTTTCTTTCGCCCCAACCGTTCAAGAAAGCTGGAGAGATAAGGGGCAGTGATGGATGATCGACAGAGATGATGTGTTGCTGATCGGCGGAAGAACGCGCGCACGAAAACCTGTGTCGAGTTTATGTCGAGTTTGGGGATGAGTTGAAACGGCGAACGGGCCTGTTTATACAACTTCTTCTTCTGCGACTGTCAATTCGTCGGGCAGCGACTGAGCAACTGAATGTGGTTGTTGCTGATGGTGTGGTCGGTGTGGTTCGCTTCGACTCGAACCTCCTCTTCAATGCGCTTCGATTCGCTTGGTTGGGTGGTACGAGAGCTTCGCGGTTTATAATGGAAATTCCGTCAAGCCGTCGTCACCCTTCTTGTTCTGGAACCCACGGTCTTTTTGGAGGCTCAGAAGCGAATTGGAGATTTCGTTCGAATTGGATGTATGTCGGTAAGGAGATTCCTGGGTGCCCTTGTTCTGGTTGGTGGTGGGGCCCTCTGATGTTGGAGAGGTGGATGTTGGTTTAATACGACTGTAACCTCGACGGTGCCTGTTGCTCTCGTTTGGCTGTCTGTGTTTCTACCCAACTTTGATTATTGTCTTTCAAGTCAGTTGACGATTACGTTGGAAGGAATGAAGAGAGGGAAACGATGAGGTGATGTGAATCTGGGAAGCCGTGTGGATTAATACTTGTTGAGGTACCGGAGCACTCTCCATGCCACCGAGTGGTCCCAATGCCTTGCACGAATCACATCCACACTTTTACCTAGTCTACAAAAAGACGGAAAGCTCCAGCGGCCAGCCCCTTGACCTTGTTTTCTAGTGCCAAAGTTTACCGGAAGACGGTAGACGGACGGGGGACGGGAGGGAGATTCGATCATTGATGAGAAGAACCAAGACTTGGACCCGGGGCAATCAATAGCGTTGGATTTGGGCATTCTGGCCAATAGCCAGCCGTTTGGGATGGGCATGGCCCCTGGGCTAATGTACCTCCTGGTACCTACATTGGTGTCGCCTACAATTGGTGACCCAGCTTGAGGTTTGAGAGAGATTGATGCCGTGCAAAGTGGAAGACGGAACTGTCGCGAGTCGGGAGAAGCTATGAATGGACAGACAGAGAGAAGCATGACGAGCATATCTTCCAGGTTCAATTGCACATCACCGTCCCCAGAGACAGCGAGCCGGAGGTGATGGCGGTCCAGTGGTGTTAGGGAAAATGGCGCGAATGAGCTTCACTACCCCACCTGGCAAGTCGACCCCACAGTGTCCAAAATAGTACCTGCACAAGTCTGCTTCCAACATCCACTTTCACCTCACACCGCTCACCTCAAAAGTCCAGGTCCAACCATTGCGGTGTCGATTTTACCGATTTTTTGCCTCTACTACTGCAAAAAGAAGGTGAGAGGCACAAGTGCGGTTTCACATCCATTCACGAGTCGGAGTTTCTATGGGACCTGATAAGAAGCTGCAAACAGAAAACGTAAAAAGTACAGGTGAGGACGGGAAACGTCCAAACAAGCTTTATTATATGGCATGGAAATGAAAAAAGTCCAAGAAAAGTGTAAAACAATTTCTCGGTGTTGACAGCAAGAAATGAAGGAACAATGTGTGAAGGAGATGGACCAATGCACTGTATACTCCGGACAGGACTGGGGTCAGTGTCAAATGGACAGTGGGTCCTAACAATTATTTTGGGGTGATGTCCGCCTTCTGAGGATGCGGCTTGAACACAAGGGTTCTTCCTGGTTGTCTTCGCATCTTCAGCTCTTCAGCAGGCATCGATATGCATCCGGTCCACGGACAGCCAAAGATTCACCACCACGTCGGCGTTGTCCTCTCTGTCGCCCACGGTTTGCCGCTTACACGATCGATGTCGTGGTGAACAACACTTGAGATGGCGGTGACCCGACAGCAACAGCACCCCATGGAACGACCAATATGCCAGAGTCAGACGGGACGTGAAAAAGAAATCTCTCTTCACAATATCTTCACATGGTCGCAGTGATATGAGGTTGTAATTCGGGCGCTAAGATTGTCACCTGTTTGGGGAGATTACAGCCGTCGGTTGGGCGAATTGGACAAACCCAAATGGGAACGGGCCTGATATAAACGCAGGAAACGACCGTGATAACGCGACAATATCTTCAGGTCGGCGCACTCCAGGCGCAGTGTGGCTGTCGAATGCTACTTTGGCGGTCCCTGAACAATCGATGCGCCGACGGTCGTGGACGTCGAGTGGCTGGATGAAGCCTGAGTGTCAAGCCTAATCTGACACTACAGTGATAACGAAACTATCGTCAGCTTCATCCAGCCTGAACGGACCTCGCCGATGATATGTTTGGTCCGCATCTCTTTGCCAAGTTGGGATCAAAGGCGCAGACTATCGGTGCTGGAGCATCAAAGCCATGGATGCGCTTTCGATATCACTGCAGCACTGCTATCTTGAGGCTGAGAACAACTCGGTGTTTCTGATGTCAGCTGTGGCAGGGCATTCGTTATCTTGCTGTCGCTGAGAAGACGAACGGGCAACAAAGGTACTTCAAGATACTTCCTTCCCCCGTAGCATCAACCGAAGGACAAAAAATCCCAGCAGGCGGGGTAATTGGACGACTTTTTATTTTTCCCGTCTTGTCCAACTTCCCCTCTTTCTCAAATCGATATGAAACGGGCAACAAGGACAAGAAGGCAAGAACAACTTTGAATGACGTCGGGAAGGCGGCTGCCCGCACTCTTGCCGTGAATGCTTAGTTGGTCTGGATTTTGCGATCAGCTTATCGGTTTGCACTCGTCTCGTTTTTGGAGTCTTGGTGATACCTTATCTTCCATCTGGGCTTCAAGTTTTCTTTCCCCTCGCCAATCTTTCGAGTGGAAATGACTTTGACAGCTCTTGGCTGACACCTTTTCCTCTCCCTCTGGCCTCTCGCGCTTTCGGATGGCAGCATTGATGTGACCACCCTTTTCCCGCACGGAAAGATACACTACACGTGACAAAGCGCACAAAAACACAGGCGAAAGGTGCGAAAGGTGGCCGAGTCACCACGTGCTTGACACTAACAATTACTCACATAATGTCCCGCAGAAAATGTTAGTGCAGCACGCCATCGCCGATCCACCCACACGTCTCCCGCCTACCACATTGGCAAATATCGAGGTCGATCATATTCGTCCATCAAGATGTTTGTACCTGCAGAGTGCGGCGGACTGTCTCCCAGGAGAGTCGCAGTTCAAACGGTATTTTCTTTTCTGGCAACGTCATTCTGCGCCTTCTCGAAACCTGGACATTCTCGGCGCCATCAAGTGATGCTGACCGTCCAATCAGCCGTCCACGCACACCGGCAGACCAGGAAGCAGCTCACACACCTTGACACCGCCAGTGACCGGCATGAGACGTCAAACTCCTTGACCTTGTTACCTCGACAGCAACACCCCCACGACCCTTGGACCCGCCGAGACTGTCGCCTTCTACAGCGGCCTACACCTCGACAGGACCGAATACCAAGGCCCCTCCGATGAGGTAAAGGCCAACTGGGAAGCCCTGTACACCAGTAAGAAGATGGAGACGGGGAGCAGTATCCAGGTCACGACACATCCAACCCTCGCAGACATGTCCCTCTCCCTAATTCCTAGCCTCAAGTTTGTTGATGCTTGATATCTTGGTTAGTATTGGGGGTGCTAGTGCATCCTGTCAGTCAAGTGATGGGGATGAGAGAATGGGAAGGTGACAGACTGTACACCGGGTTGGGAATGCATCGCCCCGAGCTTTGTTGACCACCCCGCACCCGTGATAACTCTGAAGGTGTTTGCGCGTTTCAGGCGAGATGAGGGGCACCTGGAAGCCGCGAGCACCCGCGTTTGGCCACGAAGAACGAGCTGAACGGGTACAAAAGACGAATGGTACCCCAGGCAACGGTGGAGACAGCATTATCACCACCATCACCATTAATCCCATCAATTTCATTCCTACCATCCCCATCAACAAGATCGGATAATCACCCAAGATGCAACTCATCCAAGCCCTCGCCGTCATCACCCTTCTCGGTGCCGCTGAAGCAGCCGCCATCCCTCCTGTGGGCCCCCGTTGGTCCCGATGTTGAAGCCACCAAGGGTGGAACAATCCACCGACATGGCCAACAAAGCAGCTTGGTGGAAGCGCGACTCCGAGAAGGAAGAGAAGCAGTTGACGGATTTGACCAACAAGGTTGCTTGGTGGAAGAGGGAGGCTGCATCTGAGGATGGGGAGTAATGAGAACAGCAGAGATGATGATGTACATGGACATGATCGGATCCCACGGGCCTTTGTCACATGCTGAACATGGGCAACAGAAGAACTAGAGGTAGATATCCATTGATGACGATCATGATTGCTTACGTATATACTTTGTCTTTTTTTCTCTTTCACAATCGTTCTCCAAACCAAGACCACTTTCAACTCTTACTCTCCTCCAAACATTCCATGCGCATGAATTCCATCATCTCAACGGCCAGGCGCTGCTCCAATCGGCAGTCCAGTTGTCTATATACCGTGATCGATCCCTCCATACTCGCCAACACTCCCTTCCTGTACCTTCTTCAGATGCACACAATCCCCTCATTCTTTCATGCCCGCCTTTGCTTACTTATTCCTTCTTTCCTTCTCTCCTTCGTTTCAACCTCTTGTCCTTGAAATCCACCCCCTTTTGCTCCTCTAATAGGTTAGGTGCTCCTACCTCCCCTTAGAGGTACTTAGTACTCATCCTCAAGATCCGTGTCCTCATCCGTAGGCTTGTTACCGGGCTTGGTAGGAACGGGCTTGCTGGGGACCGTCGGGATGGGCTCGCCGAAGGTATGGAAGGGGACGAGACCGTCGAACTCGTACTCCTCGGGGTTGTTACCGGGCTTGCTGGGAACGGGCTTGCTAGGGACGGTAGGGATAGGCTTGCTGGGAACCGTGGGAATGGGCTCGCCGAAGGTGGTGGGGAGGGGGATGTTGAAGATCATTTTGATGGTGAGTGTTGGGTGGTTAGTGGATGTTGGTGGTTTTGATTTCAAGTTGTGGGTTTTGTAAACTGGTGCGAAGGGGAAGTGGTTGCAATGTGCTGTGTAGTGTTGTTCGAGAGTAGCAGGGAAGGGGCGTACGGAGGCTCCTTATATGATACCACGAAGACTGGAAACCGCTGTCGAGGTTGGACACGAAAGCAAGATACACGACATGTTCCTTGATGGAGGTTGACACTTCATGAGGGTGTCGCCGTTTGATGACACTGACTTTTGTTGGTGTTTTTGGTTTCATGGTCTACCAACTGCCTCTAACTAGATCGGAAGAACAGAAAATGGAACGAGGTATGTCCCCAACATCACATCTTCGTTTGCACAACTTCAATACACCGAAGCGCTTAGTTCTTCTTACAATCATCGCCGACGAACGCTTCCGAGCCGGGGTCCTCGTTGTCATGAACAATATCCGTCATGGATCGAGTAAAGCCATGGAGACAGGCAAACTCATCGCTGGCCGCCATGTTCCTTAGCAATGGTATCCATCCCATGTGCACCAGAAGAACGAAACACCCCCACGCTATCGCAACATGCTGTCAAATACCCCCCTTACTTCCTCCACATCAGCCAAACGCAAAGTTCCATCACTCGTTGATATCAACCTCCCCGATCTCCAGTCCCTTTGTCTCGACAGTACCCTTAATACACCAATCCGAGCGTGTTGTGGCAGGGTTGGACACCTTGTTTGATGTCTCTCTGACTTCGCATCCATATGTCGGCTTGCACTGGGGAGAGGATGATGGACCTTTGATAGGGAGTGAGGGGCATTGGTGGTTGTTCCTTGCGGTTTTTGAGGGAGACGTAGGAGATGATGACGGAGAAGGAATCAAGATCTCAGGTGGGAGCAGTTGGGCAAGGCGAGAGGAAGGAAAAAAAGAAAGGAAGGTACCCCTCCTCCATCCGGGTTCAAAACCCGCTAATGACCATTTAAGGGACCTGGTTGGTTACTCTTCCCAACAACAACCACTTGGTCAAATGGCACAGTGGTCTACCGTTTGAGTCCCCAAAACTCAAAACCTACCAACTATTGCCTGTCCGGATCGGGAACGGTGTGTGCTAAGACACGTAGAGGGGTCTTCACTACCTAGTAGCCGGTCTACGTATATGGTATCTGGGAACACTCCAGTCGACAGAAGCACCATTCAAACGGTTGATCATTACTCTGAACGAGCGGTTGTTGTTTTTTTTTTTTGCTGATTTTTGCTGTTGTCTGGAGAGGTGGTGCGCTCGAACAGTGACCGGTCACTTTACGTAGGTATTTTGTCTCTTTCCTGCAAACCTGCAACCAGGCCGAATTGAAGATTGGCATATTTATGCACGTGTTTTTGTTGACTTCAATTGTAGCAGCTGGGTGTCTTTTTTCACTGTTCATTCTTTACTCACGCTCTTGCCTGTCATGCCTGGCCTCAAGAGACGTTGAAGGCGCGCACCGCAGAATTCCCGAGCTTCAGTCCCGTCTTCTGAAGCCAAGAACAGCAACTCAAAGGCCAACGTTCCACAACAGATATGCAACATGGGAGCAGTTTCTGCCATTACTTCCCCGCAAATACCTGCTCAATGCTTCCAGAACGAGGCGTGAAGAAGCAGTAAGCGGGCTTCCCTTGCATCCGAAAGCCGACAGGACCGGATCGATCCGCGAGGTGAGACAAGATCGGAAAAACTTCCGAGGATCACTACCCCCACCCCCAAAAAGTTGAAGATGACGACACAGAAAATGCAGGGTATTCCCGTTCATTCCGTGCATGCAGATCTCTAGGTCTCCGGTGAGACATATTACTAGATGGTATCCCCCAGCGACAGGCCTACAGAGTTTCCATTACCAAACCGAGTGTTTGGGGACGGTGGGTGAGGCGCCGTACAAGGTCAGGCTTCGCCGGGTGTCATTCCGCCCTTGTGATGACCTGGAATGTGGAAGTTGAGTAAACGCTGTGTTTAGGGACTTGATAGGCTGGCTTCTTGGTATTCTTCTGCGAGAATACGAGCTGGGGTGAACCCGAACGGGCAGCTTATACGGAGCCGACTGGACGAGAAGTTGGACCGAGGAATGAAGCGACGGCGGCCTGCATGTGGACGACAAATGACGTTCGAAAAGGATCGAGAAACTCCCAAGCACGGAATTCCTCGGCTTCATCACGAGATCAAGCCCAGTTGTTTTTCAGCATGGCCTCTCCGACTTATAAGCCGCCGCAAGACCTCAAACTGCAAAAAGGGGATTCAATACCTAAACGACACCTCTCAAGTTGACTCCCGATACCACTTGAACCCAGCCCATACACCAAGAGCCAGCAGGCACAAAAGATTCCCAAGATGGTCCTCAAAAAAGACACAACAGCAACCTCCAACATGTCCCCGAAACAGGACGCCACTGTCCCAAAGACCAAACCCACCACCACCACCCCAACCATCTCAGCCTCAACCGAATACTCCCCCCTCCACACTCTCATCATCGGCCGAGCCACGCACTCCCTCTTCCCCTCCGAGCCCGCGCACATGATCCGCGCAACCATGCCTTCCCCCTACCATTCCGAATTCCGGCCTCACTACCCCTTCCCCGCCTCCATCGTCGCCAAGGCAGACGAAGAACTCGACAATTTCGCTCGGGTGATGACGGAGAGGTTTGGGATAAAGGTTTACAGACCGCGGGAGGTGGATTGGAACAAGGCGAATGAGGGGAGGGGAGGGTATACCGGTGCGATGCCGAGGGATGGACTGATGGTTGTGGGGAAGACGGTGGTGGAGGCGTGTTTTGGGTGGGGGTGTAGGAGGGGGGAGGTTGAGGCTGCTTTTAGTGACATTCTAGGGGATATTGTGGAACGGGCGCGGCGGGAGGCAGGCGAGTCGGGTGTGAGGATATGCCGTGCTCCAAAGATTGTTGGGGGGGATACGTTGTATGATGGGCTTTGGGATCAGAATGAACTGGATGAGAATGAGGAAGAGCCCAGCCCGGAGAATTTGAAGAATGGTGTGAAACAGAACGGGACCCCCATCAAATGTTGGGCAATCAACAACACCCGCCCGGCCTTTGACTGCGCAGACTTCATGCGTTTCGGCACCGTCCTTATCGGCCAGCTCTCCAACGTCACCAACCCCAAGGGCGTCGACTATCTCCGCGCCGTGCTGCCCGAGCCCTACACCGTCGAGCTCCTCAACACCACCGATGACCACGCGATGCACATAGACGCGACCATCCTCCCTTTGCGCCAGGGGACGTTGATCTACTGCCCCTTGCGCGTCACGGAAGAGGAACTGCGGAAGCACGAGGTTTTTAGGGACTGGGATCTGAGGCCGCTGCCGTGGAACCCCGAGGAGGAAGAAGAAGAAGAAGGAGAGGATGATACTGATGATGATGGACCGCCGAGGTACATGTGCTCCAAGTGGTTGGTTCTCAATGCCATGAGTGTCAATGAGAAGACTATTGTAGTGGAGGAGAGGCAGAAAAGGTTTGCGAGGTGGTTGGAGGAGGAGTTTGGGATGGAGGTTGTGAGGTTGCCGTTTAGACATGTGAATAGCTTGGGGGGATCGTTTCATTGTGCTACTGTTGATTTGGTTAGAGGGGAGTTTTGAGGTGGGAATAGGTGATGGTGATCTTGATAGTCAAAATGGATTGAGTAATATTTCCTTCAAAAGGGGTTTGTGTTGATGAAGCAGCATATCTTGAGCGCATATGATCACTCACTATAAGCCGGCGCTTGCTTCTCCTCCCTCTCCCTCCTTTCCCTCTCCCCCTCCATCCTCGCCTCCTCCAACGCCTCCTTCTCCTTCCTCTCCAACGCCCCCGGCTCCGTGATATCAACCCCCAGCCTCATCGCCTCCGCCGCCTCCGCCGCCGGGCCCGTAAACCACCGTCTCGCCCAAACGACCCACGACCCTATGGAACCGACCGCAATGATGCCCACCGCCACCACCGTGTAGTTCAACGTCTGGCTGGTAACGGGGTTGGCAGTAGGCAAGCAGAAAACCACCGTGATGAAGCAAATCCAAAGGCATGCAGCGCCAGCGATGGGACGGGAGAGAGCGCCGAGGTTGAAGGGGCCCTTGATGGCTGTGAAGTTCTTGTGCCAGAAGAGCCCGATCAAAATGGGCAGGCCGTAGGAGAGGTACAGACCGATGGTGGCGATGGAGGTGGCGGCTGCAAAGGCGACTTCGCTCCCTAAAGAGGGGAGGGCGAGGATGAAGGAGAGGGTGGCGGCGAGCCAGACGGCGCGGATGGGAGATTTGAAGCGGGCGTCGACTTGGTGGAAGAAGGAGGGCTGTTGGCTGTTAGTTTTTGTTCTTCGCTGAGAAAAGAAGGGGGGTAATGGGGAAAGGAAACTCACGATGCCTCTGTCGCGGGCAAACGAAAACATCATTCGAGAATTACTCGTCATACTGAACAGCCCACAATGCCATACACAAACCATGATCAAGCTAAACAACACCAGCGCGCCGTCCTCACCGGCGACATCCACAAAGATTTGTAGGACAGGCTGTCCATATTTGCTATCCAGAACTCTTTCAAAGTCCTGTATCGAAAATAAGAAAGACATGAGCACGAAGAACCCAAACAGCGAGCTGAATCCCACGGAGCTCACCACACCAATCGGCGCAGACCAACTCGCGTTCTTGGTCTCCTCGCTCAGATGTGCGCTGGCGTCGAAGCCAGTGAGGGTGTACTGAGACAGCAAAGCTCCGCAAAGGACCACGTACCCTGGGGATGCGCGCTGGCCCCATCCCTCTACCCCTTCTTCGGCCGCCGTCCCGTCGTGATACTTCCCAAACACAAACTTGGCGCTCTGGAGCTTCGGCGCCTTGGCCAAAACAGCAATACAAAGCGCCGTGATCCCCGCGCTATGCAGGACAATGCTGACATTATTCAAAATCCTCAACGCCTTCACCCCAAACGTATTCAGCACGCCATGACTAACCAACAACGCCGCATAGATGCCAATAGTTTTGGCAGCCGTTGGTTCGTAGTCCGGGCTCTTGACAGTGATGGCTGTAGAGACTAGTCCCGCCAGTCCGAACGTGATGCCCGTCGTGACTGCCACTTGACCGAGTAGGTTGAACCATCCCGTTAGCCAGGACAGAAAGGGAGACCATCGCGGAGGAGCGAGCATGGCGGACCAGAAGTAGGGGCCGCCGGAGGTGGGGATGGCGGAGACGATTTCGGCCATGGCGATGGCGACGAGGAGGGTGAAGAAGGAGACGACGATCCAGGAGATGGACATGACGGCAGGACCGCCGGTGGAGAGGCCGTAGGAGAAGAGGGTGGTGAGGCCAGTGACGACGGACTGTGGTGCTGTTAGTGGAGGATGAGTGAAGGGGAAGAGAAGAGACTGACGATGATGGAAAAGGAAACGCCAAAGTTGTGAGCTAGACCCCAGTCGCGGTTGAGTTCTTGCTTGTAGCCGAACTGGGCGAGGCGGGACTCGTCAAGTTCGTCGTTGCCATTGCCACCGGTGTGGGAGGATTGCTCCAGGTCGGGCTGGACGGAGGATATGGGGTCTTGAGTGCCCATCTCTGCTGTTGTCGACGAGCCTATATTGGTCCCAAGGTAGGTAGGTGATTGTGTGAGATGAATAAGACAGAAGAATGTACTTTGAACGATGTGCGGTAGAGATGTAGAAGTCAATGCCGGTAGACGAATGCAATGGAACTCAACTGTTCACTGCGCAAACCAATTTCAAGTCACTATTGGCGGTGTAACACTGGCTTTTCCATGTGATCATTCCGCGATCTTGGAACTCGGAAGATAAAAACAGAGAGAAAGATGGAAGGAGGGGAGGAGAAGGAAGGGTTAGTATTATGTTGAAACATGGAATCCGCAGCCACTCACAACCCCTCCTCGAACCGTTTGGACACTCGACCCCAACATCGCCGTGGTGGGTTAGTTTAAGCTTATCTTGGCTTTGAGAGGCTGGATGGGCTGGGGACAGATAAAGTATCCCACCCAGATACCACTCTGATATCATTGGATTTTATCGATGGTTATTCGTGATGGGCGTTGGGGTAGGCTTGATAAGCGAATGATAGCCGGAAAGGGCGTTGAATGTGTTCTGCTTTGGGATAAGACGCGGGCTTGGCTGACAGTGGTGGTGATAAGCACTTGCTGAGGGGAATATGCCGAGGTTATTGCATGTATCGCAGCCGTTCTTTCAAGCCTCATGTTCTCGGGTCTTTCGAGGCTGATAACATGGATTTAATGGTGATTAAAACAGACAAATGCAGTTGATGCTCTGGGGAAATTGTTAGCGCTTGCTGTACTGGGAGGAGGGGGGTCTCGATCTGTCAATTGACCGGAAGCTGCACCCCCTTCCCGGAGAAAGAAGTGGGGTAGGTGCCTAGGCAGGTGGTGTGAAAAAAAGTCCGGATACTTACTGGGCCTGGTTTATTAGTTTGATTGTTAGTTCGAGACCTTGGATCAACTTCAATAGACATTTTGATATTGTGAATATGCTTTTTCCAAAATTAAATACACGGTATTGGATCTTTTTAATGCCTTTTGGATCCGTACCTAGCTATTTATTTTTGTTTATTCCTTGAAAGGTTTGGGACAATTCGGAAGACATCTCGTCCAATGTACTTACTAGGAGTACTGTACCAAGCTAACAAACAAACCAGCATTCACATCACTAGATGCCTGCCGATAACTTGGAAATGTCAACACCACAACTGCTATCACCACGCATCGCCTTCCTGCCTTCTTTTGCTTCCAAGTCAATGCAGAAGCAGCAACCCACATAAGTAGTCAAGTCTGAGCTTCCACTTTACCTGCTTCGTCTTTCCGTTCTTTTCGTTCTGCATTGCGGACATCACGTCGGGCGTGTAATTGGTGGCTCGTGCTTTGGACGTTCTTTAAAACCCCCCATTCCCCGTCTTCAACATCTTCCACCAAACAAATATCCAAGTATTTGGCATTTTTCAAGTTTATCTGCTGGACCGGAAGCTTCTTACTCAATCGTATAATTCATTCTTGTTCAATCACACGCTCTCAAAGTCCAAGTTACTCGCTGAGGTACCCCTCCTCACCGTGCATCACCTCGTGAGAACCTCAACGTCCACATCCAAGTATCACCCCCTGTCATTCACACCGATCATTCACAACAACCAGGGGCATTAAAAAAAAGCCAAAATGTCGTCTCGCAACCGCCAATCCCGCAACCCCAACCGCAACTCCTCGTCCAGCACTCAAGGCGAAGAAGCCCAGCTCTGGTCCCTCATCAAAGACGAGATCCGCGAGCTGGTCGATTCCATAAACACGTCCAATGACCAGATACGCGCAATTCTCGCTCAGGACTCTCTCATTGCCAAGTCACGTGAAGCGTCAAAAGAGAACTCGGAAGGAGACAAGACCGACATTGCAGCCCTAGAACAGACCCTCGACACGCTCATCCGCGCCGGTGTTGGCGGTGCCGACATCAGCAAACAGAAACTCCAAGAGGTGATTGAGCATGTCATGGTCTTGCGAGCACTGGTCAAGGCGAGGGAGGAGAGCGAAGGTGTGGTGCATAGTGTAGGCACGCCGGGGCCTCATTCAAGCAGTGCGGGACGGGATAGAAACAGCTCCAGCCTGTTGGGGAGCGGAGGGAGGTCGAGTTCGGTCAGGGGGCATGGGGGAAAGGGGGATCGAGGAGATCGTGAAGGGAGGGACAGGGACCGTGATCGGGGTGACAAGGATCGTGAAGACAAGAAGAAGGAGGATAAAGAGGGTAAAGATCGGGACCGCAACTCGGAGAGGCTGGGTGACAAGTTGGGAGACAAGGAGAGGGACAAACACAGCGACCGCGACCTCTCCTCCATGTACGACTTTGACGGCGCCGGCGACTCACCTGTCCCCTCTCCTCTCTCAAGCCACACTAGAAAGCTCGGAGCCAACACCACGGCCGGCAGTGATCGGGCTTCCACCGCCCGTGACAGCGTGCCTCCCCGCGACACTCCCTCCAAAGACTCCGTCCCCCCGGAACCCAACACCGGTACCACCTCCAACGGCACCACCTCGGTGCCTACGACAGCCGGCGCCACCCAACGCGCCAAAGTCACCTTCCACAAGGGCCAAGACGTAGTCTTCAAGCCCAAACCCTCTCCGGCCACCGGCAACGAAACCACCGAATGGATGCTCGGGCGCGTGCAACAAGTTCTCGGCGAGGGTAAATCCCGTCGCTACCGCGTGCAGGACGCCGATCCCGATCTGGATCCGGACCAACGCGTCGAGTACCGCACTTCTGCCTCGAGCATGATCCCCATTCCTGCCGCCGGCGAAGAAGAAAAGAAGCTACCGAAGCTGGAAAAGGGCAAAGTGGTGTTGGCCTTGTATCCGGACAGTACGACGTTTTACAAGGCGGAGGTGATGGGAATCGAAGCTGAAGGAGAGGGGGAGGGCAAGGAGAGGGTCAAGTTGAGGTTTGAGGGGGAGGAGAATAGTGGGACGCTGCAGTTGGTTGAGAGACGGTTTGTGGTGGAGTACAGGGCTTAGAAGGCTGAGAGCGAGTATGAGAGTGAGGGCGATCACAAGGATATGGACAACTCGGATTCTGATGTGACGCTTGCTTGGAGCCTGACTTGGAGGAAGAAGAAAACAGATAAGGAGAAGAATAAGAGTAAGGACGATCACAAGGATGTGGACGACTCGGACTCTGATCGACCGCTGACTTGGAGGAAGAAGAAAATGGAGGGGGTCCATGGAAATGCCTTCAACGTCTGAACTTTCGGCTCTGGACGATCTTCAACTCGGCCATAACGCGAGAAGGATGAGAAGGATGTGGATGACTCGGATTCTGATCAGCCGTTGGGGAAGAAGAAAACAGAGAGACAATAAGGCAATGTCAAAGGCGTTAGGCATACCTTAAACACAACAGCGGTTTATACAAACAACGGTACACCTAGCGGATTGTTTTCTGTATCAAAATAATATATGGGTATCTCAATGTTTTCCTATTCATGACCAGGATGACCAGTCTCGGCGTAATGCTATTCTGCGTGAGTGAGACCGAATGTGCTGAGCGCTGTCTTTTGATCCCGCAAACCTCACCACCGAGAGCAACGAGGTCCAGTCTCCCTCCTCGGGAGAGGCCGCCGGAGACATATCAGCGGTTTTCCATGTGCAAGCAAATGGACGATAGGTATAACAAGTGGATTGTATTTTAATCTCAATATCCCATGTTTTCCCATTCCATGGTGTTTGTTGAAGTCTGATGATTCCCACAATGCCAATTGCCGGAGAAAAGTTGCCGGGTTCTTTGGGTGGTTTGGTCTGATTGCCGGACTGTGGGTGACTTTGCCGGCAATTCTTCCCGCTTCATCCACATTTGAATTTCCGAGTGGATCCCGCCAGTGCCCGCTAGACCAGGCTCCTCCCTTGTCGTGCCACGCCTGGCTTGCTGGAGGAAGCACAGACCAGCTGCAGAAGGAAATGGCACCAATTCAGATCTGGCCGGTGATTGGCTCTTTCTTCAGGGGCATCAAAGCATGGGGGAATGGGGAATATCCTCGGCGTGTTTCCCTTCTAACACGCAGTGGGCGACCCCAGTGACTGACGGAGGACTTGTTCTCTGACAGCCTTCAAATCTCCTGAGCTCCTGAACTTTCAGTCTGTTCGTTGCTGTGAATGTCTTTGTCTTGACATTGACATTGGATCAACAGCCTGATCACCTCTTCCAGGTTTCACCACTCCAACGGCCCACGGCACCTACCTGCTCCTGAATAATTAATCTCTTGTCCAACACTACCGAGCGATACACAGCCCGCTGCGATATCTCGCCCAGACAGAAAGAAACACGTGAAGAACGACACTTTGCCAATTTACACCACTCAGTCGACACCCCTTTGCGCCTAATCCAATTGTAATCAACACGATACCCAAGGTATGTTGTCTGTCTTCTCTTCCCCAGGCTAGGTAGGCTGGTGTGGTGTCGCTACCTACCACATGGTCGGTCGCCATCTTGAAACCCATCCGGTCTCCCCAATGTTCCCTCAGCTGTCTCGCCCACCTCATTTTACCACCTCCAGTCTAACGTGCGCTACCACGCCTCAACCTCTAACGCCGTACTAATACATATTTCTCTCCAGTCCACTCCTTAATTCCGCTTCTTGCCCATCGCCAGCCGACAACTCATCAGTTCTTCCACGACCACACACTCCTTCGTCGCGAACCGATCGAACTCTTCGTGTCATCCATAGACACGTAAACCTACCCTCCGGTCAAACTCACGACCACCCACCCTCTCAACCCACCCACACATCTTCTCCCAAATCACACAACCACAACCGCCGCCAAAATGGGCAACGTCATGTCCCTCGGCTTCATGGCCAAGCTCTTCGGCACCAAAGAAGTCCGCGTGCTAATGCTCGGTCTCGACGCCGCCGGCAAGACCACCATCCTGTACAAGCTCAAGCTGCAAGACCACGTCACCACCATTCCCACGGTGGGCTTCAACGTCGAGACGGTGACGCTGCGCAACATCAAGTTCAACATCTGGGACGTCGGCGGCCAGGACAAGATCCGTCCGCTCTGGCGCCATTACTACTCGGGAACCCAGGGTCTGATTTTCGTGGTGGACAGCGCGGATCATGCCAGAATCGATGAGGCGAGGGTGGAGTTGCATCGGATTATCAATGATCGCGAGATGAAGGATTGTTTGTTGTTGGTGTTTGCTAATAAGCAGGATATTGCTGGTGGTGAGTACTCTCTTCTTTCTTTATCGTGGTGTCCGCTGCGCTCGGCCTCTTTTTTTCTTTCCTCGCTGCGCTCGATTTTGGGAACAGGTGCTGACAGATGGGTGACAAACAGCCATGACTCCCCAAGAGGTCACCGAGAAACTCCAGCTCAACAAGCTCAAGGACCGCATCTACGCCGTACAACCCACCATCGCGGTAGACAAGGCCGGTCTGCAGGAGGGTTTCAACTGGCTTTCCGACAACATGAGGGCTGCCCAGAAGCAGTGATCGAACCCAACCCGACACGGTTTTCGATCGAGCAAGAAACATAAACAGGGCCACCCACCGGCCGTAGCCGTAGCCGATGACGGATCATGTTCGCTGTTTTGTCTGGCTTTGTCGAGAGCTCCAAGCTACACACACTCCAGACGTCAAAAACAGATCCGTCAAGGCGACATTCGGTCTCGGCAAACAGTAACGGCTCTCGCACCGGACTGTGGTGTGCGGTGAACTGTCAACCAAGAAAGGGGAATCGAGCAGATAAAGAGAAAGAGAGGGTAATGACTCATCCCAGCACAAGATGTTTGTTATGAGACAGAGAGATGAACAACAAACCTTTCCCAGCTTCTTTGGGATACGCAACGAGAGGGGACTGGAAACTAGGCTACTTGATTCGAGTTGGAAGATGAGGAGACTGGAGAACGGAGAGGGGAAGGGAGGGGGGGACATAATCCGTAATTACCTAGTACTGTTTGGTTGTTCTTGATATCCTTTTTGTGTTCGTTGAAAGAAGACAGAGCAAAAGAAAAGTGGGGGAGTGGAAGCTGCTGGTGGTGGAGGCATCATAGGATACCCGGGTAACTTTTTTTTGTTCGTTTTTAACCTAACTTTTTGTTTTATAGCGAGCTTCGTTGGTAGTTGTATGAAGAGAGAGTTGTTGGCACGTATCAAGGGAGTCTTTGCTTCGAGTGTGATTTTGTGAAGTGGAATGTCTAGAGGTATGTTACGCTATGCCCATGTCCGTGTCGATACCCCATTCTTCTACTATAACTCCTACCCTCGTATCCCATTCATAGTGTCCTAGTCCACGCCGTGCCCATGTCATCCTGATCCTACCAATGCCTAGCTGTAGAATATTCGCGCCCCAAACCCCCAGTCCGAGCAAAGAAACGCCATGCCTTCCATGTTCTTCAAACACCAGACCTTTCTCCCTTCCTGTTCCATCCTGTTGCCTGCCTACTCTACCTGTATTTCCTATAATCACTTATCAACTTATCAACCATACCTGTACCCACTGAGCCAAAACGCAGGCAACGCCTCCTCCGTTTTAGTCTCCCCCGCTCCTTAACAAATCCAATTTCCATCATCGAACCCCCCAGAGCATACCCATCTCACTCGCCACTATCCCCGCCGCTATCCCCCTCCTCCAGGACCTCCTCCCTCAACGACCCCAATAACTCCAAGCAAGCCCGGACGAGTTCCGGCTCAGGCAAATCAAGCACCTTCCAAGGTCAGAGACCCAAGATCATCAGTGGTTCCAACGGATGTTTTGTTTTATGCTGCTGTCCTCGATCGTAACAGAAGGGTTTCCGCTGCAGCTCGTGAAGCCTCGCTAGCTTAGCTATCTCCCATCTAAGTAGTTGTAGTTGTTGTTGGAGATGCTACTGCGCTTGAACGTGGTACTGTTGAGGGGGAAGAGGGATCTTGCGGAGGGCGTTGAAAATGAGCAGTTTTTGTTGTTGCTGGTCTTGTTCTGTAGGAGCAACATGTGCGCAAATTTTTTTTTTTTTTTTTKAGCTTGTAGTTGTTGTAAGAAATCATGGTGAAGTCGCTGTCGTTGCTGGACTGTTTTGTCGTAGCTGTTGTTGATGCTGGGCTCGTTCCTGGGCATTTAGCTGTTGATAGGAATCAAGACAAGTGATGAGGAGGTTGAGTTGGGACAAGTATTGATGTTCCTGCTCTTGGTCCTCTTCCTCTTCTTGTTCAAGTTCCTCTTCCTCTCCCTGTTCCTCTGTAAAACTCAGTTCCTTTGGTGCTGGTCCTGTCCCAGTCTCTGCTTCCCAACAGTTCAGAAGCTCACGATCAAGCAGGGCAAACGGCTCCTAGCCATCCCGCTTGCCACTCATGACGCCGTTCAGCTCTCCCCACAGCCACGCGTTCATTTCCGGCATGTTTGGCCTCCCCTGGCCCTCGTGCTGCTGCTGCTGCTGTCCCTGTTGGCCATGCTGCGCATCATCATGGTATGTTGTGGGATGCTGTCCGCGTATCTCAACATCAAGTTCCTAACCCTGTCCCTGCGACCCTTTCATCCTCTTGTTGGGATTATTCTGCGCCGCAGCAGCAGCAGCAGCGTCTTGCATCCTCTTCATCCCCGCCATCTGCGGCACCATCCCTCCTTGACCCATACCTCCCATACCATGGCCCATCCCGCCGCCCATCTGTCCGTGTCCGCCTATATTCCCCAACGAACCTCCCATTGCCTGAACCTGAGACTGCGCTTGTCCCATCACCAGCCCGGTCCCCGTCCCGGCAGCAGCGGTGTTCACGCGCGAACCACTCTGGTTCCCCGTTCCGTTCCCATTGGACGTTCCGAACCCGATGTCGTTGTCATCCTGCGACACGCGTCTACACGGGTAGGACTCGTTTTTCAAGCCCTCGAAGCAGTTGGTTGGCGACCAGTTGACTGCTACTGCTCCTGATCCTTGGGAAGCGCTATTAGAGGTGCCGCTGTTGAGGGAAGCAAGCGGGGTGGAAGTGGGCGATGTGAAGAAGGGGTGGACGAGGGCGTCGGCGGCTGTCAGGCGTTTCTCGGGGTCGTACTCAAGGAGGGAGGCGAGGAGTTTGTAGCCTTCTGCTCCCAGCGAGGTCAACGGGGTAGAAACGGTGGTTTGGTGGTACCATTTCTGGAGGTTTCCATGGGTGTTCTGCGAAGCAGGGGGTTGTTGCTGGGGGCGATGGCCATATGGGTGGTGGCCGTGGGAGGTGCTCGACAGCATTGAAGGCGGTTGTACCAAAGTTGACAACTGGTTATACTCGGGCATACTGGCCAACAAAGGCCACCGCTCCCTCGTCGGCAAGCCCATCACATCCACAATCTTCTGCATCTGATGTTTCTGAAACGGCACCGTCTTCTTGCTATCCATCTTGGCCTCCTCCCCTTTAAAGATCGGCCGAAGACTCAACAGCTCCGCAAAGATGCATCCCACCGCCCACAGGTCGATCGCCGTCGTGTAATGCTTACTCCCCAACAGCAGCTCGGGCGCGCGATACCATATCGTCACGACCACCTTATCGCCCATGTACAGGTTGTGTATCGGCTGCTTGAAAATCCTGGCCAGTCCCAGATCGCCAATCTTCACTTCTCCGGAAGAAGTCACCATGATATTCGCCGGCTTCAAGTCTCGATGCAGCACCCAGTTGGTGTGTAAGTACTGCACCCCTTGCAACAGCTGGTACATTATCGACTTGATCGTCCCCGGCGCTATCGGGTGCCGTGGCGATTGCGTATGATGATGGATGATTTGCAACAGATCATGCTCTGCGTACTCGAACACCATGAAAATGCACTTATCCTCCAGGATGATCTCAATAAGCCGGATAACGTTTGCGTGGTTCCGTAGTTCGGAGCATAACGCCATTTCACGCACCGCCGACTGAGAGATGCCCGTGTAGTTGACGACCGCTTCACCCTCCTTGTCAGGCTTGAATTTCTTGATGGCGAATTCACCGGTTTGGCCTTGCCGGCCCGTGGCTTTGTAAACCCGACCATAGGTACCGGAACTGATGAAACCAATTACTTTGTAGCGGTCAGTAATGCGGACTTTGGTTTGGTAGTTGAGAGGGCCGGCATTGCTACGGTGGTCTGAGTCTGACGGCGGTTAGTGTTTGACTGGACAAGTAGATGGGTGATGAAGGAGGTAAAGGTGATACTGACACCCGCGGTAGCTGGTTTCAGCTTTTTGGTTTCTTGCTCTATTTGTGCCGTACATTGTGAGGGTGATTATGTGTGTATAAAAGTGAGGTTGGTGTAGTGAGTTGGAGGTGAGAGGTTGGGGTGTCACCGCCCGTCTGTTTTGTGTTATGAGGATGCTCTCGGGCCGTGGAAGATATTGATTATATAGCGGGGTTCAAAGGATATTTCGGAAAGATGAGATTCTGATGGCAGGACGAGTTTTTGATCAGAGAAAATTAGACGAACTTCATCAACTCACATTTCAAAGGTTTCGGAGGCATGTCGTATGAGCCGTACCCGATCTGCACGGGCCCGAGGGAACACTGTGAGACGGGAATGGAGGAGCGGAGACGGCGTGTTAGCGTCGACGGTAACTGGGCGATAGAAGCCGGGTAATTGAGTTTGGATAATTCGACATGAGGATGACCGGCGTAGGGAGAATATCGATAAGTCTGATGTTTTGAACGAGAGAGCTGATTGGAATATGTGGTCGCTGAGGCAACAAACAGGTGATGATACACGAGGAAAACAACAACTTCGATAGCGCTTTCCATCTGGAGTGACCTACGGCGTTACCAGTATTCAGTCTTGTTTGCTTTCGTTAGTGTATGGTGCTAATCAGCCACTGTATATGCGTTGGCCTTAGCGTACCGTATCGATGTTCAAAAAGTGGGGCAGGCCGGTCAGCTTTCCGTCCTCCCGGTACTTGTCCGGCACCGTCCCGTTCCGCTGTCCGTACCTTGATGTTGATGCTGTTGTGATAATGTGACCTTTCACGGCATCCCAAAGGAACAGGACTCTCCCTTAAACCTTCAACACAATGCCATTGTTCGATGTCCGCCGTCACAACCAACAACATCACACTCGTCCCAAACAACTCTAACAAACTCTCGCATTATCCTTTATTTATCTACCAACGGAAAACATTATATCGCCTGCTATTATAGTCTAAACAGCTTCACCCACAACCCCTTACCTAGGGCCCAGCTTCTCCAACACCCTCGCGCCCTGTTCCTCCCACTCCTGCTTCGTAATCCACATACTCTCCTTATCTGCCATGATATTCGCCAGCACCGCACCACCCAAGAAGACCATATGCCTTCTTCTCGGCGGGTCCTCGATCCTGACCTTGAACTTGCTCAATCTCTCGGGATTGCCTCCCAGCACACGCGTCAACCACAGCTGCTTCAGCTCCTTCTCCAGTCTGCTTGGGAGGCCGGGGTACATGCTGCTACCACCAGACAGGACAATAGCCTTGAATAGCGAGGAGCGCACGTCGACGTCGGCGGCTTGGATGGTGTTGAAGAGGAATTCGGCGATACCGGGTTGATCGCAATCGACCAAGTGCGGCTGGAACAAGCACTCGGGGGCCTCGAACCGCTCGGAGCCGACGCGGATAACGCGGCCGTCGGGGAGGGTGTAGCTCTCGACGAGGACGGTGGTGTCTTCGGACAGGCGCTTGTCGAGCTCGAGGTCGTACGAGACGTAGCAGAGCTTTTCCTTGATCTGGCGGACGGTCTCGAAGTCGGCAGTACGGTTGAGGGCGTAACCGCGGCGGAGAAGGAGGGCGATCAGGTTGCGGGTGACGTCGCGGCCGGCCACGTCGAGGCGGCGGGTGAGGTGGTTGAGGACCACGGATTCGTAGACGGGAACGATATGCGTGACACCGTCACCGGAGTCGACTACGACACCTGAGGAGAGACCTGCGCGTTGTCCGTTAGCTGATTGTTTCTCCAACCCGTGTAAAAGAAGCGGTGACATACCCTGAGCGTACAACGCCAGCACCGCCTGAATAGCGACATAGACACCTCCAAACTCATACCGGTCAAACATGACTTCTGTCATCTGCTCCCTGTTCTTCAACGGGTTCAAAGGCGGCTCCGTCAACAAGATCTTTCTTCCCCGAGTATCGACCTTCATCTTCTCTCGGAATGTGTAGTCCCATAGGTGCTGCATGTCGTCCCACTTCTTGACGATGCCGTTCTCCATCGGGTAGCTGATTTGGAGCATGGTGCGGGCGGCTGCGGCCTCGTCACCGCACATAATGTCTTTGATCACGACATCGGGGGAGTCGGAGAGCGATTTGGCTTCTTCGGCGCGGAGGATGGGGCGGCCGACTATGGAGGGGTATTGGAATTCGGGGAAGTTTTGGGCGGCGTAGCCGACTTTGAGGAAGCCGGTGCCGCCATCGAGGACTGTGGACGTGGGAGGTGTTAGCTAGGTGTTGTGCTCATTGTGTGGTGAATGGGAAGTGATCGAAGACGGAACCCGACGGCGACAACTACAATGACGACGGTGACGACGCGGTCAGGCAGATAGGTGGGTGGTGGTCGTCAAGGTA
The DNA here is from genome assembly GCA_009804965.1 of Neurospora sp. FGSC 26632. Lineage (NCBI taxonomy): Eukaryota > Fungi > Ascomycota > Sordariomycetes > Sordariales > Sordariaceae > Neurospora > Neurospora sp. FGSC 26632. Next base: position 27,558 of record RAOH01000174.1, on the reverse strand, counting down.
GCTTGACCTCGAGACTGATGGATAAGGGGTTGTTGGCGGAGAGAGCTGACGTACCAATGGGAGCGTCGGTATTGGCCATGCTGGGCAGCTGTGGTTTTGGGAATGCTCAATGGAATGCGAATAGCTTCGTCGGTTCGAATATCGAGTATATCGGAGCTAGACTGGAAGCTCCCCGCGAGTCAATCAACAAGTGTCGGTGGTCGGTCGGTCGGTCGGTGGTGTCGGTGCCCTGTCCGGGTCACGGTAGCGGAGTGGACTACGGCACCGTAATTAGCTGGAGTCCAGCACGGTAGCCTAGCTGGGGGTGTGTGGGGTCATTCGCTAACTGCCAAGCTTTCAAACAGGGCGCCGATGACAGGCGGGTCTTGGCATTCTGGACTGCAAGTGGCAGGCATTAGGGTACCCACGTGATACCCCGCATTGGACTCGCACTTGTACCTGTGCTTGTACATGCACCTTCCTTGACATCAACAGAGATCAGACGGAGGGGATCGTTCGTTTGAGAGTGGGGTTTGAATATTGGTCCTTCCCGTCATTTTTCTTTATTCGTCATTATTTAAACCTTGAATCCTCCAATCTCTGATCCTCATGCCACCTCCAAGACAGGACTCAGACCTGACCATCTCCAACTCGGACGACTTATCGATTCACCTCTCCTACTCACCCCCAGTCGTCAACATGAGTTCCCAGCAAGAAAAGATCAGGATCCTCATTCTCAACCCCAACTCCTCCAAGTCCATGACCGGTGGCATGGAGAAGTCTATTTCCAGCTTGAATCTACCTGACGTTTGTTTCCCGTTCTCTCATGCTCCCCAACCAAGCTTCCACTAACAACCCCCAGAACATCGAAATCGACTACTACACAGCCCCGTCAGATAGCCCAGCCAGCATCAACGACGGCACCGACGTCCAAACCTCCGCCTCCGTCGTCCTCAACGACCTCGGCAGCCACCCCCAACATCTAAAAGATTACCTAGACGCCGTCCTAGTCTGCTGCTTTTCCGTGCATCCCCTCGTGCCCCGCCTCTCCGAACTCGCTTCATCCAACGACTTCCCTCTCTCCGTAACGGGCATCTTCGAAGCCTCCGTCCTTGCTTCCTTGTCGCTGCTCACGGGCCCAACGAAGAAATGGGGCATTGTCACGACGGGCAAGTACTGGGAGGATCACCTTACCTTGGGTGTCAAGGATTTCCTTGGTCAAGCGGAGGGGAACAATGAGAAGTTTGCTGGGGTGCAGAGTACGGGGTTGAATGCGGGGGATTTTCACGGGGATATTCCCAAGGAGGTCATTGATGCTAAGCTGGTGGAGGCGACCAAGAAATTGTTGCAGGCTGGGGATGTGGAGTGTGTTGTGATGGGTTGTGCGGGCATGGCTGGACTCGAGCAAATTATTCGACGGACTGCGATTGAGGAATACGGCGAGGAAAGGGGAAAGAAGGTCATGGTTGTTGATGGAGTCAGAGCTGGAGTTGGGCTGTTGGCGGAGATGGTGAAGAATAGGAGGATGTTTACCCAGTAGAGAGAGAAAGGGAGTGGAGTGGGTTTTGAAGCCGAAGGGTGAGGGTGAGAGAGGAGAGGGCAGAGAAAAGGAAGTGCGTTTACAAAAGTTCGTTTTACAGCAAGCATCAGCATCAGAGTTGGCGTCGGCATTATGCAAGTTATCATTTATGGCGAGAAGCACACGGAGAATGAACACATGATTTACCGCTTTCCCAGACCTGGTAGCAATCTCAATTGTAAGTGCCTAGACGTACCTCATGTTATCCCAATGGAACCAAGTACATCAACATCAGGATGGCATGGAAGACCTGGGACAACGAGGCATTACGATAGCTGCTGCCAGCTGTGTTGAGAAACATAGGAAGTCTACATCATCACCCTATGTAGAGGCAGGTTCATTAGTTATCGACCAGAAACCATATGAAAGAGACGCAGAAGAGGAATAACACATCACTTATACGACGAATGCCTAGGTATACTCTCAGCGATGTACGAAACTCTGCCGTCCAACACAACACGCGAACGCACAACACACAACGCCCGGCTCATCAACCCACCACTCAGTCCACACGCCTAGTCCGTCCCCAAACTTCATCCACACTCGCCTTCCCCTTCGTCTCCGGCACAATCCTCACAATAAACAAGGCCCAAAACGCCGCCATTCCAGCAAAGATAAAGTAAACCCATCCAGCACCTCCCAAAGCCCTGTTCAACGCCTCATTGACCACCGGGAACCCAAACGCCACGAGGAAGGTAGCAACGTAACTCGCCCCCAACGCCCAAGACTGCGTAGCACCCACCGCCTCTTCCCCTACCAGCTCGCTCGCCAGAATAAACGGCACCGGGCCCAACCCGACGGCGAAGAAGGCCACAAAGAAAAGAGCCGCTATGGCTGAGAGGATCTTGACGCTGAACATGATGGAGAGGGCAAGGACGAGAGACGATAGGCCCTGGCCAATGGTAGAAGCCAGGAGACAAGCTTTGCGACCGAACTTGTCGGGCAGAGGCGAGCAGGCAGTAGTAGTGCCTAGGTTGATGATGGAGATGCAGATGGTAAGGAGACCCGAAGAAAAGGAAGGCGGGAGCAGGTCGCGGAACAGGGAGACGGAGTACATGATGATGGAGTTGATGCCGCAGAGTTGTTGAGCGAACATGATGCCTACCACGGCGATGATGGCGGGGCGGGTATTGGAATCTTTTAGAACCTGGACAAACCCGAGATGGGGGTTGCTGGCCTTGTGGGGATGAGGACGGGAAGATGTGGAAGGGGATGGGGAGTTAGAGCGAGAAGTGTCTCTGCGCAACAGGCCTTCCATGCGGTCTTCGACATTGTGGAGGAGGGATTCCTCTTCACTAGTAGGTCTCCCACTGCCATGGCCCCAGGACTCGACTTCCTCGTCGATGTTAGCGTTCTTGCCCCGAATGCGCTGGAGTGTCCTCCTCGCCTGCGCGACGTCGCCCTTAGCGCTCGCCGTCCACTTTGGGCTCTCTGGTGCCAACAGCAGTCCAAACCCTTGAGCAGCCGCCACCACCACCCCGGATCCGAGGATCCATCTCCAGGCCGAATCGTGACTCAAGAAGTATCCCAGTGTCTGCGAGATCAAAATACCGAGGTTGATGCTGATTTGGGTAAAAGCGCCGAATAACCCTCTCTGCGCGGGCGGCGCGATCTCGCTGATGTAGAGGGGGACGATGACCGTGCTGGCTCCGGCACCGACACCGGTGAGGAATCGGCCTGTTGAGAGCACGGGGACGGAGTGGGAGAGGGTCTCGACGAGGGAGCCGACGATGTAAAAAGCGGCTGTCAGCTGCATGGAGAGCCAACGGCCTCGGGAGGATGTGAAGGGCCCGGCGATCAGGGCGCCGAAGAGACCGCCGATGGTGAAGATGGCCGAGACGGTGGCGAACTGGGGTCGGGTCATGGGGATGCAATCGACATCGCTCGAGGAGTTCTTGACGTAGGAGAGCAAGGTGGAGATGGTCGAGGAGATGGAGGTTTTGCGGCAGGTGATGACATCTTCGGGGGCGTTTAACTCTGCCTGGAAACATGTTAGTAGAGATACCTCGGGTTTGGAAAGGGATGGCATACCAAATGGAAACCAAACTGGAGAGGACCGAGGGTGCTGACGATTATCAGCACCACCAGGTACAGCGTCAGGTCGCGGAGGTTGGCGGCCATGGCTTTGACGATGGCCCGCACGACGAGGAACGCGGTAAAGACTTTGAGGCCGATCTTGAAGGGTAATGTTCCAAATCTGAGTAGGAATCTCAACTAGAGGAGTGTCATGGCATATCAAGCGATGATAGGTCTAGTAGGTTCCACCGATGGTGTTGCCGTCATGTTGGAGGTTCAGTTTCACGGGAAGTCGAAGCAGTGGACGATAACGGAAGATCGCTGGAATGGGAAATGACAGGGGACTTGCTGTCCCCGCGCCGCTGTGGGTTGGGCTTGCCAAGTCAGCGGGGAACGGGCCAGGGATCCTGGGCGCTCTTCAGGAGCTGTTTTCGGTGATTGTCCTAACCGCATACCTCTAGACATGCACCAATGCTTACAGTGAGGGATTAGGAAGGTGCGCTGTGCGCTTAGTAATGAGGGGTATTTATACTTAGTTTCCGGGCTTCTCCCTCTGTTACTTTTCTTCTAATCAACCACCACCTGATTCCCAAAACACCCTTGTCTTGCACAGAGGAATTCAGGATCATCGGCGCCGGTCTCTGAGGAAATATCTGTTAGGGAATGCATACAAGACCGCCGTACGCCCTAACATGTGAAAGAGAGAGCTACGACTGTGTGTGTAGTACCTCTCTACAACGATGCTTTATTATACCTTTGAACCTAACTTCGAGGCAGTTTCTGAACGGTCCAGTCCCAAGTGACTCTGGCCGATGTGTTTTCAAATTATTGTGATCCCTATCACAGTTTGGTTACGGCCTTTTTTAGCCAAAGCGAACCATATTGGATTGTCCATGTTCGGTTTAGTTTTACGACCACTTCCACACTATGGACCTTCCACTTCGATATTCTCAGGCTTCCCAAACTTAAAAATTGTGCCGTCTCAATTTGTTTCCCAACAACATCATCACCGCAGCGTCCCGATGCTGCCTCATGTTCCACCAGAAGCCTCACACCATGACCACCATCATGACAGCGCATGCGCGCTTCAACGGACGCCACCACGACACCGAGACCCTACGCCCTCTCGAGTCTCGAATTTAGCTCTTGAACACCCGAGCCACTAACGAGGTTCTTTTCACCCGAGATGCAAGGCCATTGGGTAGCGGTGCGCGCAAGTGCTTGGGATGTCCAGCAAGGATTGGATCCAGTCCTCCCAGAATGCAGCCCAACATAATCGTCGACCACTACCGCCACTGTATGATGACTAGCCTCCCAACCACCCAAAAAGTACTAGATGCCACCCTGCCTCGAGCCTGCTGGGCTAACTCAAACCTCTACTTCTAAGGCGGACGAGGCCATCATACAGGTAGGTAGGAGCGCCCCTTCGTGATGTCCTCCCACATTTGAACATCTGCTCACAAGTTCGGTTGTCTAGTATTCTCAAGGAACGCGCCGCCACCGATAACATGTCCGGCCTCGCAGCCTTCGGGCTCGCGTGCAATGTCATGCAAGCCATCAGTTTTGCTATGGAAATGGCGTCCGTGTGCCATACCATCTTCAATACCGGCTCCCCAGATCCCACTACGGCAACGCTACTGGCCCATTCTACCCAAATCACGGCGAGTCTTGCAGAATCGATATCATCCGCAAAGACAGTCACCCGAGATGAGAAGGAGCTGCTCAATATTGCCAAGGAATGTCTCAGCGCCATCTCTCGTCTGAAGACCGAGGTCGACAAGCTCAGCCGGCCCTCTGCCAAAGGCAAAGTTCTGGCCTCATTGCGCCTGGGTTTACGGGCAAAATTTAAAGAGGGAAGTATCGACAAGTTGGAGAAGAGAATGCGCGATTACCAAAAGGTCCTCGAGTCTGGCCTTCTTCTGCGTGTTTGGTTAGGTTCTGAATCTTAGGTACAGAAAACATCTGTTCGTTCGCCACGACTGACTGATCAAATCGACATATAGCAACAAAAACGATGCGCTTCAACTGAAAATGGAAACAGGCTTTCAACAACTCGACAGTACCATTCGGTGTTTCATCGAGGCTCTCGCTCAGGGGCAGGTTAAAACCTAAGACCTCATGAAATCACACCAAGATTCGATTGTGGAAGTCGTCAAGGCCGAATCCACCGTGCAGAATGCTGCAACCATGGCCATCGCCTCTGATGTCAAGAAGACACAGGGAATGATCAAGGAAGCGTCCGTGGAAGCTCTCGTGTTGGAAAAGCGACAACGAATTCTCAAGAGTCTCAAGTACGACAGTATGGGTGAACGTTGTGACCAGGTCAAAGCGGCTGCTGAGGGGACATATAAATGGATGATACAGGGTGTTCGGCCAGCGCCAAACCGAAACCAGACTGAGCCGGACGGAGTAAAGCTGCCATCCGTCTGTTCACATCGCACAATCGACAAAAAGAGCTTCGTGTGGAGCTGTTTTCCTTGCTGGTTGGAATCCCCAGAAGACAAAATCTACTGGGTCCAAGGCAAGGCAGGATCTGGGAAAATCACACTAATGAAGTTTCTCGTCACGAATCATGCCCTATGGTATCCCCAAAGGCCAGATGGTGGTCAAGATCCCCTCATTCTTTCACATTTCCTTTGGGCCGCCGGTTCACCCCGCCAAAAAAGTTTGCATGGGATGCTTCTCAACCTACTCTATCAACTGCTATCCAATGATCAGCACGTTCTCGATCACGTTATCAACACCTTCCCGGGTCTGAGTCTCAAAGACGTTGAGGGGGATTGGACTCTTGAGGAGTTAGAGGGAACCATGGTGGCCTCACTCAAGGCCATCGCAACCAGACCAGAAGCCATCGCAACCAGACCTGTGTTTATCTTCTTAGACGGCCTCGACGAGTTCGAATCATCCAACGCCAGCGTTACTAATAACCCGCGCACTCTGCTTGACCTAGTTACGAGCCTGCCAACGCTTGGTAATGTCAAAGCCTGTGTTTCCAGCCGACCGGAGCCTATATTCAAGAAGGAACTGGGCGGCTTATGCAATTTACGGCTACAAGACCTTACCCGCTCCGACATGGAGACCTACGCCAAGGCTGAGTTGCTCTCGAATGAGATCGTGGACCTTGATAATCAGAAGGATTATCAAAAACTTGTTGACAAGCTCTGCAACATGGCTGATGGAGTCTTTCTGTGGACTGCCCTTGCGGTCCGAAGTCTGTCAAGGGGCCTCACCAACGAAGATGATATATCTGAACTATACGCCCGGCTGGAGAAGATGCCAACGGGCTTGTACGCACTCTACAAAGACATGTGGTCTCGCCTTAACGAGGATCGGGATCTTTACAAGGAACAGGCGGCTCAGTACTTCCACCTGGTCATACATTGGCGGCGCATGCCGTCTCACAAGTTCGGGGATCGCTGCACCACATTCCATCTTCTTGACCCATCCATTTCCCATGCATACCTAAATGACGACACGGCGTCCTTTCCCTCGCATCTGAAGACAACGTGCGAAAAGCTTGGGAAGCGCATAGAGACACGCAGTGCTGGACTTCTGGAACATGGCGATCAAGGCAGCATTGACTTCATCGATCAGCACTCGAGTTTCTCACGGATACTCTGGAGGGTCAGCAAATAATGGCACACGATCAGTCTACCCCCAACGAACTCCGATCATGGCTGCTGCAGGCTGATGTCGCCAGAGCTTACCTCATGTTCAGGAAACCATTCGAGTCTCCTGTATTCAACGTCGGGGGTATTCTTCATTACATTCCAGATGTACAGATCATTTCATGCTAGATGTTCACCTGAACTGGGAAGAAAGTGCACTACCAGGCAACCTTCAGATAACGCTGCTCGAAGCGTCCAAGCGTATGACTGAAGTGGATACGTGGGGGAGGCCAATAAGCGGCCGCATGTGGATTTTGCAGGTTACTACGCCGCGGTTGGACGACACAATCTTGTCCTCCCTTTCCTCCGCTACCCCCAATTTAGTCCTTACGTGGAGGTTATCCGTTCACGGTCCTACAGGAGCTACCTGTTTGTTGCAGCTCTGGCAACGCCCGGCAGGAGCTTCGAGTTTGACTACAAGAAAGACCTGGCTACGATGCGGCTAGGCAAAGCCAAAGTGATCGAAGCTATCTTAGCTGAAGATCCTCTTCTCGAATTTCAAGATCATGTTTCTTCCGCTAGCGTGGAAAGCTGCTCCTTGGATAGCGATATAAAAATACAAGCGGCAAACGAAAGAGAAGCACTACTAGTTCTACTTGCTGCCTTGATATGTGATAGGGAAACGGAACAGGTAAAGCTTTTGAAAGAGCACCCAGTTTTCTCCCAACCACGGAAATTTGTGGAGAATTTCTTCCAGCGCTATCCACACAACGAAGAGAAAGTCATCCTCATGATATGGGAGATTGAAAGGTGGCCGGACAACTGGCGCATCGGCGTTGAATATCTGGGGCCCTCGGTGCTCTCCCGCCATGCCAGGCGCAGACAGTGGGAGAGAGCGACTCCAGCGACGGACTCGAGTAGCTTTGTGGTAATAGAATGCGATACAGCATATGCCGCAGAGCTTTTAACCCTTGGGCGAGCAAGTCGAGGAGAGGGTACTGGCGAAAACAAGGCGGACACGGTGACGGGCAGGGATAAGATATGGAGACGGCCAGCAAGATTGAAGAAGACTGATCCAAGGATTTTGGTACTCGGCAACTCACACGTTACTGCTAGTCGCGACACCAAGATAAGGATTTGGGCACCAGCCACCGACCACGGCGCAAATCGCGTGCTGTCTAATCTTGATAATATCCGCTTGGCGCAGGACGGGACTGCCTTTTTGATTCCAGGACTAAAAGGGAGTCTGGAATATGCATGGCGGACAGGAAACCTCTCGAATGATGACGAATATCTGAAGCTTGTGGGGGCTAATTCATTTAATACTTTTGGGCGGGAGTTCATGGGGAGCTTCAAGAAATTGAACAGCTCGGCAGAGCACTTGTCTTGGTTGGCAGAAGAGGAGCAGAAATATGAGAGGGCGCTGGAGGAATGCGAGAGGGCGACGGAGGAATACAAGAGGGCGGAGAAGGAATGGGAGAGGGAGGAACTCAAAAGGGCGGACGAGAAAGTCACCAGGGCGCGGGAGGAATTCCACAGGGCGCGGGAGGAATTCCACAGGACATGGGAGGAATACGAGAGGGCGAGCAAGCGGGTAAGGAGATAGTGGAACTAAAGCGTTGAATTAAACGCAACCACCGCCCTCGAGCAGCACAAGTCTAGGGAGTCACCAGGCGGCCGGAGTGATATACGGAAGAAGAGTAGGTAGTTACGCAGATAAACATTATTTGAGAGAACATCGTCCCCTTCAATTCTCAATGTTCACCTCTGACACTCCCCTCTCCCTTCCGTGTACCTCCCGTCTCAAAGCACGCTCCTCACGCCATTCACCCCAAACGTCTCCGCCTTGTACCCACCGGCCAAATACCTCCTCACGCCTTCCTCCAACGTATCCAAATCCTCCTGCTTCACCTCCAACACGTCATTATCATTCTTCTTATACAGCGTGCCGCCCTTGGCCCAGATCCTGCGCAGCGTGACGAAGGTAGCCTGGGGTTGGGGCTGCGGGTTGTCGCTCTTCTTGTCCCAGAGGACTTCCTCGAGCTTCTCGATCTCATGGAGCGGGGTCTCGGTGACTTTGAACTCGGAGCCGCCGGTCTGCTTCTCGAACTCGGCCAGGACTTCCTTGGGGGTTACGGTGAAGGATTGGACTCTGAGGGCTTTGCCGAAGGATTGGGTGGGGTGGCGGAGGGTGGCGGTGACGAATTTGCCGACGCTGGGTGGTTTTGTTAGTCTGGGTGAGGGTAGACGGTGAAGGAGGGGCATGGAGGGATGAGGATGGGGGATGAGGAGAATAAGGAGAAGGGGAAGGGAAAGAAAACAGGGACATGAGAAACTTACTCCCACATAGTACAAAACCCAACCTCCCCAACTCCTCCCTTCTCATCAACAATGATATACGCCTTCTTCTCCGCCGGCACAAACCCGCCAGCCTGCTCATACCCCGGCGTAGGATAAAGCCACATATCAAAGTACGGCCCCGTAACCACATACGTGACCTTCAACCTCTCAATCTTCTCCCTGATATGTTTCCTCAGCGCCAGCTTCCCCACATGCGTCGGCTCATTGGAACTCTTCTCATTATGCTCAACATCCGTGCCAAACTCCGACGGCAAAAACCACTGCACGCTTTGCGAGTGCTCAGCTGCGTCGATTATTTTGGGTTGATACTTGAGCGTGGCGCGCCCCAGGCAGGAGATGACCGTGTCGAATTTGCCTTCCTCAAAAACCTTGGTGAAACCATGCTGATCGAGGGATTCGACGTCGCCGGTTACGACGTTGAGGCCTTGGGATTGCCAGTGCTTGATGAGTTGGGCCTTCTTGGAGGAGGCGTCGGAGTCCCAACCGGGACGGGTGAAGAGGGAGAGAGTGGTGTAGGGCTTGGGACTGGCGGCGGAGAGGAGGGAGGAGGTGATGTAGGCGCCGATGGTGCCGGTGCCGCCTATGATGAGAACGTTGGTGGGTTTGAAATCGTTGGACATTTTGGTTGAGGTTCGAGTGGTGGGTGATTCTGTTGGTGTGTCAGTTGGAGCTCAGAAAGTGGTGACGGCGTTGAGGATTTGGAGCTGAACAAGACTGAAAAGGAGAAGATGATGGATTGCTTCTTTATTGACTTGGTACCTCTAGGAATGTATTTCTAAGCACAAGTTGTCAAAGCACGTCATGACAAGTAGTTTACTGGTAAAAGGAAGTGATATTGGGTGACGTTGAAGTGAGTGTCCCACATTGCCCCGCACCGGGAGCAGCGACACCGGCGGAGATCTCCCGACTCCCGAGCCCGCACCGGGACATGGACACGGCATTACGACCGGAGGCACAATGGAGACAGAAATGTGCTTGATGTTTTGTGAAATGGTGTTTTCTTTTACCAATGCCGGACGACTTGGCTCTAGGTTGATGTCTCCTGGCTGTAGCTGCCCTGACAGGTACCCGTTATCCGTCTCATTCTTGCCTGCGCTAGAGTGTTTACAGAGGTGCCGACAGGCATCTTCGTCCCTTGCCCTGGGACAGGCAACGGGTTTTCCCAAGCAGAAAATGGCCCCACTACTCTCACTTCCAGTCACTTCATTGGCCAATTTTCCGGAGCTGCAGCCCAGCGGCAGGCAAAGCACCAACACCTAATTTTTTTGCTTCGCATCGATAATCGCGAATTCTGAGGGCGAGTTGAAGGCCCATTGGCAACCACCAAGCCGTTCCACGCGCCGCCGCCAATTGCCAGTGTCAACCCCGCGGTCGCCAACACAGCGGTCGCCAACACAGTCGCCCATCATGTCGCAATCAGTAGTCGACTCGGCACCACCCACCAAGTCCGATAAGAAGCACAAGAAGGACAAGAAGCGCTCCAGAGAAGAGGCCGAAGAGGTCCCCGCCATCGATGCCCCCAAGAAGCACAAGAAGTCCAAGTCCGAGTCGCTAGAAACCGAGACGGCCGAGAAGAAAAAGTCCAAAAAGTCCAAGAAGGATGACGAGGATGTCGAGGACGAGGCTCCTGCCAAGAAGGAGAAGAAGAAGTCCAAGAAGAGCAAGGTAGAGGCTGAGTCAGAGCCTGAGGAGGAGGAGCAAGAGGAGGAGGCCGCCGTCTCATCAGAATCCGAGGCCGAGGAAAAGAAGAAGCGCAAGAGCAAGGACAAGAAGGAGAAGAAGGACAAGAAGGACAAGAAGGACAAGAAGGACAAGAAGAAGCGACAAGCATCCGCCACCCCCGAGCCCGAAACCACAACCGCCGACGATGCGATGGACGTCGACACCACCACTTCCTTCCCTACCGACGACGCCGACTTCCCCTTCTACACCCAGGTCCACTCCCTTTATGTGCCCTTTTACCCCCGCGGCTTCGACAAGCCCCTCACCAACGTCGCCGCCCAACACCTCGAACCTCTGCTCAACCACTACTCCCCCATCCTCCGCGGCGTTCTCCTCCGCTACACCAACCTGAACCTCTCCGAGCGTCCCGTGCAAGCTTCCGTCATCAACCCGCCCACCGACGAGACCCCCGCCCTCTTGCGTTCCGTCGACGAATACGCCGTCGGTTTCGCCTACCTGACCTTCGACGCGCACATGTTCAAGCCCGCCCGCGGTAAGTGGATGGAGGGTGTTGTCCAGCTGCAGTCCGAAGGCCACATTGGCGTGCAATGCTGGGGGAGGTTCAACGCTAGTATTGAGGCTAAGAGGCTACCGAAGGGTTGGAAGTGGGTGGATCTCAAGGGGGACAAGTCCTACAACCAACAAGAGGAGGAGGAGGACCAGTTGGACGGCGAAGAGTTGCAGGTTGTCGAACAAGTGCACACCACCGGCTACTGGGTCGATGCCTCTGGTAAGAAGGTGTCCGGCAAGGTGCGCTTCAGGATCAAGAACTTCGACGTCGGTCTCGCTGGCGACTACGGCTACCTCTCCCTCGAAGGCACATTCCTCAACGACGAAGACGAGCGTGCTCTACAAAATGAGGAGCGCGAGCTGGAGCGCAAGCGCCGCTCGAGGCAGAGTGGTCTCCTCAGGCCGATGAGCAGGAGGGTGCCCGAGTTTAGCATGACCAAGTTCGGCAAGGAGGAGGAGGAAGAGGATGCGGGACAGAGGACGGTGTTTGCGAAGGTGACGGGCAAGGAGGGAGATGTTACACCGGATGATTAGGTGTGGTCTGGGTTGACGTGCTCAGGGTCGTCGCCGGTCAAGCAAAGGGGAAGCAGTCAAAGAAGTAGCCCGATGACGCCGAGGACGCCGAGGAGTCCGGGGTTTCGGTAGTGCCTGAGATCTGTCGTGAATGCCGAGGCCGAGACCCTGCGGAAGTGGAATAGGTGATGCCAATGGATGGATGTGGATGTCGGCATATAATTTCATGTATTTCTCTCTCGGGTCGGAGTTACGGGCTTGTTCGTTTCATGTCACTTGCATTTCTTTTCTCTTTTCTTTGTACGATTTTGTACGAGACACATACTACACATTTGATAGCAAAACCCCTTCAACTGCAGTGGTGCATATAGACACCATCTTCGATCATGTTGGTTGGGAAAAGGGGGTTGGAAGGAATAGACTGATACCATTTGTCTGGAGCTGTCTGATAGCGTCTCTTGTGGCACCAGTTCGTGATCATATGGCAATACACACAATCACCGAGGTTCACGGCGTCGTCATGAATAGGCTGGGAACGTCGTCATATGCTTCTCCTGCTTCGAGCAGACCTATAAACCCTCTATGTCAACTAGGGTGAAGTGGCTTTCCTTTTCTTACCTCCGGTGATTGCTCATGTTAGTGCATGGCGCTAACCGTACCCACGAACAGGAGGGTCTCCTAACAAACACTGTGCCCATAGCTTTTGCTGTAACGCTGTTAGTGACACTTTAAATTAGGATTGGCTTGTGCCTCCACAGCTGTTCGTCCCGTCCTCGTGGAATGACGTACGGAATGAGGGGTTCCGTCCAAGCTTTATTTTCCCCTGATCATCGTCTCGTCGTTCGTTGTCATCGTCGAGAACAGTCATCCGACGTATATTACCACCACCCAACGCCGTCGTCTCAACCCGTGGATATCGGCCCCATCCGTACCTGACCGCAGCCATGCTCCCGGTTCCTCTCATCCAGCTCCAGTGCGGGGTCAACTCGTACGAATGGGGAAAGAAGGGAAATTCGTCGCGCGCCGCCCAATTTGCTGCCGCCTCTCTTTCCGAGAACGACTTTAAAATTGAGGACGAGAAGCCTTACGCAGAGGTAGGAACACACCCGTTATCTCCACCCATGACTCCCCGCTAACCAACACCACCAACAGCTATGGATGGGCACGCACCCCTCCAACCCGTCCAAGGACAAACACACTGGCCGCACCCTCCTTGAGCTCGTCCAAGATAACCAAGCACTCATGTCCTCCGCCATCGCCGAGCGCTACGAGAATAAGCTGCCCTTCCTCTTCAAGGTGCTCTCCATTCAGAAAGCCCTGTCCATTCAGGCCCACCCCAACAAGAAGCTCGCCGAGAAGCTGCACGCCCGCGACCCGAAGAACTACCCCGATGACAACCACAAGCCTGAGATGGCCATTGTCATCAGCGACTTCGAGGGTCTTTGCGGCTTCCGTCCCTTGAAGGAGATTGCCCACTTTCTCGACAACGTGCCTGCTTTGCGACAGCTGGTAGGCGAGGAGAAGGCGAAGGGGTTCGTCGAGACTGTCAACAAGAATGATGGAAACGAATCGGAGGAGGCTAAGGCCGAGAACAAGAAGGCCCTACAAAGCGTCTTCGGCGCGCTCATGGCTTCATCGGAGGAGGACATAACTGCTGCTGCCGAGAAGCTCGTTGAGTCGGCCAAGAGTGCCGGCGCTGATTTCGCCGGCACCACTGTGCCCTCGCCGGGTGGTGCCAAGCTTTCCGAACTGGTCGGTCGTCTCTACGGACAGTTTGGTGCCGACTACGGTCTCTTCGTTCTTTTCTTCCTCAACTTTGTCGAGATGAAGGCCGGCGAAGCGATCTACCTCCGGGCAGATGATATCCATGCCTACATCAGCGGAGAAATCATCGAGTGCATGGCTAGCAGTGACAATGTTGTCCGCGCTGGCTTTACGCCCAAGTTCAAGGACGTCGACACTCTGGTGAACATGCTCACCTACGACTATGCGCCTATCGAGAATCAGAAGATGGAGGCTACCGACTATACCCAAGATGTCAAGGGCAAGCGCGAAGCTGGCGCGACGCTGAATCAGGCTGCCATTGACTCCCATTCAGAGGTTGTAGAGTACAACCCACCAATCGAAGAGTTCAGTGTCATCCGCTCGTTGCTCAAGAGCCAGGGATCCAAGGTCACCTTCAGGCCCATCGACGGCCCAAGCATCATCATCTGCACCGAGGGCCAGGGCAAGATTTCAGTCGGCCCCAAGGTACAAGAGATTAAGAAGGGCCACGTTTTCTTCGTCGGTGCTACGGCCGAGTGTGTGCTCGAAAGCGAGGATAACGAGTTCGAGACTTTCAAGGCCTTTTGCGTGTTGGACGAGCAGAGTAATGGGAATTGACTGTCCAAACTATGACGGTCGAGTTACGGTCAGTAAAAGGGGTGCAGTGGGAGTAGGACATACACAACCCATATCGTAGGGTTTCTCTTCTCGTTGCCCAGTCAGCTACCAGTAATGGTTTTGCAAACTTCACCGCCAGGCGCGGGTTCCAAGTTCAATTTCTTTCTACTTTCCGAGGAGCTTCCCAAGATTCCAAATGATAGACCCTGATCAGCCCTGCCCAACCTGCAGTGTATTTTCGGCGCCTCGCCACGAAACTTGCCCGCAAACTCCAAGCCACCGAGATCTGAAGCTATCCCGCATTATAGCCCTTTCTTCCTGTCTCGAATCACCCCAATGTCATCGTCATCGTGGCTCGAGTTCAATGCCAGACGAAGCATGATACCCCACAATCCGCGACACAGGCACCGTGGCACCGCCAAGACACCTTGGTCCTCAGTAAGCAACCATTTACCGCGTATAATTCAAGACTCAAACTCTCGAGTCATATTCAAATGGCGCCAAAATAAGCTCACGATGAATTGACATAAGCTCTCGTAGTCATCAACAAGCCTGCGAATATATCAAGATGTCCATATCCCGAACTCACAGGGCTCAAGGGTTGCCCAACTAGCCCGTGTTGATCCCCCTGAACCCCTCCTCTTTCAGCTCTATCAGGCTTCAAGATTGGACCCTTTGCCTCGGTAACTCCGCCGCTTCCCCTCAGTATCCCCAGAAAGGGCTAGCTACACCTACAAGCTTGGGACGATAATAGTGCAAGTAAAAGTGGCTCCCCTTCGCTGTCGTCGAGCTTCGTTGTCTGATGCTAGTGTTTGATCTCCAGGGTCTTCAGTTCTCATGAGTTTGATCTCATCTCTTTGATTTGTAAGTCACTTCAGAGCCCGTTGATATTTCAACACCTCATCTAACACCACTTCAGATCACACTTCCCAGCATCACAAGATTCAACGGAAACGACCATCATGTCCGCCCCCTTGGCCCTTGCCGGCGCAGCAGCCGCCACGGCTGCCACAGCATCCTACCTCTCCGCCTCCCTCTCTCTCGAGCACGACCTCCTCTGGCTGCAAATAGCCGGCGGCACCGTCTTCAACGTCATCCGCTCCGTGCGAGCCGGGCAAGTCAACGTCTTCTACCGACTCGAAGCCCACGCCCTTGCGCCCTCCACCGCCAACAAGCCCTTTCTCTGGTTCGAGGGCAAGTCATACACCTACCATGAGACCTACCAGCAGGTTCTCAGGTATGGAACGTGGCTGAGGGAAGTCAAGAAGGTGAAGGAGGGGGAGGTGGTTGCTTTCATGGCCATGAACTCGGATCATTTTGTTTTCGTGTGGTTCGGGCTATGGAGTATCGGAGCGACGCCGGCGTTCATCAACTACAACTTGACCGGGACGCCGTTAGCACATTCGTT
This sequence comes from Neurospora sp. FGSC 26632, assembly GCA_009804965.1. Classification (NCBI taxonomy): domain Eukaryota; kingdom Fungi; phylum Ascomycota; class Sordariomycetes; order Sordariales; family Sordariaceae; genus Neurospora; species Neurospora sp. FGSC 26632. The sequence goes on along the minus strand of RAOH01000174.1, from coordinate 11,480 downwards.
CAAGGAGAGTAAAGCGAGACTGGTGCTGGTTGATCCGCAAGTGGTGGGGAACTTGACTGAGGAGGTCAAGGGGCAAGAACAAGGAGGAGGAGAAAAGGGGATGGAGTATGTCGTGCTTGGCCCTGAGACAGAAGCGGAGAGGTTCCAGCTCGAGCCGAGAAGATATCCGGATGAAGTCAGGAAGGTGGACAGCTACGTCGGCATGGCGATCTTGATTTATACATCAGGCACGACGGGGTTGCCGAAGCCGGCGATTGTCAGCTGGACGAAAGTCATCATGGCTGCTATGGTCACTGGCAAGGGAACGTCCATGCGCGCGGACGATATCTTGTACACGTGCATGCCCTTGTATCACTCTTCGGCATCTTGCTTGGGGGTGTGCGCGGCGTTGTTCAGGGGCGCGACGGTGGCGATTGGGAGGAAGTTTAGCACGAAGACGTTCTGGAAGGATGTGAGGGCGAGCAATGCGACGATTATCCAGTATGTCGGTGAGACGTGTAGATATTTGACGGTGGCGGAGCCGGAGATTGATCCGGAGACGGGGAGGAATCTGGATAAGGAGCATAAGGTGAGGGCGGCATGTGGAAATGGGTTGAGGCCGGATGTTTGGGAGAAGTTCAAGGGGCGGTTTGGGATTGATGTAGGTTCTTATACCCTCACAGCTTGTAAGAGGCCGATTATGTTGAACAACAAGACTGACACAGTGGACAACAGACAATACTAGAATTCTACGCCTCCACCGAAGGCCCCATGGGCACCTGGAACCGCTCCCGCAACTCCTTCTCCCTCGGCGCCATCGGCCGCTTCGGTTTCCTCTCTCACTTCTTCACCAACCTGCGCTCCGCCGTCGTCCGCCTCGACTACGAAACCGACCAGCCCTGGCGCGACCCTTCCACCGGCTTCTGCAAGCGCACCCGCACCAACGAGCCCGGCGAGTTCCTTGCCCTCTTGCCAGCAGACAACATCAAGTCCCGCTTCCAGGGCTACTTCGGCAACGAGAAGGCTACCAACTCCAAGATTCTCAGAGACGTCTTCAAGAAGGGAGACGTCTGGTTCAGAACAGGTGATATCGTCCGCTGGGACGCGGAGAGGAAACTGTACTTTTCTGATCGGATTGGTGATACCTTCCGCTGGAAGAGCGAGAACGTCTCGACGGCCGAGGTGTCGCAGGCTATGGGGTTGCATCCTTCTGTTCAAGAGGCGAACGTTTATGGCGTGCAACTACCGAATCATGATGGACGGGCGGGGTGCGCTGCTATTTCCCTTGAAGAAGAAGGAGGGGAGCCGAGTCAAGAGGTGCTGGAAAGCCTGGCGAAGCATGCGAGAAGCACGCTGCCCAGGTATGCGGTGCCGTTGTTCTTGAGGGTCATGAAGGAAGTGGGAGGACAGACGACGGGGACGATGAAGCAGCAGAAACATGTGCTGAGGCAGCAGGGGGTTAATCCGGGGCGGGTGGGGAAGGAAGGGGATAGGCTGTATTGGTTGAAGGAAGGGAGGTATGTGGAGTTTGGGGAGAGGGAGTGGAGGGAGTTGCAAGGTGGGAGGGTCAAGCTTTGAGGAGTGATGGTTGGGAAGTGGTGGGATGGAGGGTTGGGGTGTTGGGAAGAAGGTGCGTTGCCCTTGGGGTTTGAATGATCGTCAGGGCTTGAGGAGGCTAGAGGTCTCCAGTGGTTCCCGACTTCTGAGTGTTTGACTGACGGGCAGCAGGAACTGAATCAGGATCTCAGCATTCGATGTTGACCTTCGGAACGAAAACTGGAAATAGAAACGAGACCAGACCCTTGGGATACCAGATACCGAACGCTTGTTGACCTGGTTCTACTGCATTTCAGCCTTTTCTTCCCGTCTCGGGCTGGGGCATGTGCGTGCCCTGGCCCTCCCCGGAATGCCTTGTCTGCTGTGCTCCTACCCGCACTCCCCATTCCGCAACCCCGCAACCTCATACTTGGGCGCAACTCGTGCACTTGCAACCTCGCACGTCGTATCCTGCTAATTCAACTTTTTCAAGCGTCCACAAATCGCCGGTCAGGATGAGCAGTCCCAGCGCTGCAGATGAGGTCTTTCCCGTAGCATCTCTTATTCACTGACCTTACCAGAACAACACCCACCTCTGCCAACCCCGGCGACATGGCAGTACATGTACAGATCCGACATGAACGACCTGCAAGTCTCTTATGAGAAGAGCACAACCTAGGCGACGGGAAGCCACACACGAATATAGGAAGGGAGGAAGCCAGGCATATGCGGAAAGCCGGGACCTGGCAAGGCCTGATGGGGAAGGAAGGTTGGCCTCGAGATTCCTCGTCCCTTGGGTATTTAAAGACTGGCTTCCCCAGGCCTTGGGAGCTGTTCTTGTTCTCTTCTCCCCATCTTCATCACATTCTTCTTCACATTGACAACATTCTTGTGCCAACATCAATCTCACCGGCTCCCTAGGCCTTGGGAGCTTTCTCTTCTCCCCATCTGCATCCTATTCTTCGATCAGTTTTGGGACGCCCCACCAAATACAGCCTCTCCTCTTTCATCTCTCAGTTCCGTCCATCAAAATGTCGCATTAGAACCGCGAGAACATCTACGGCAATTCCTTGGGGCACAAGTCGTCGTCGCACAGCCACTTGGTATCGGTCACGAAGTCCATTCTTCAATCAGTCTTGGAACCCCTACAGTAGCCTCTCTCCTCTCTATCTCAGTTTTGTCCATCAACATGTCGCAATAGAACCGCGAGGAACATCTACGGCAACTCGCTGACCGGCTAGTCCGCCCAATTGGCCCCCCTTCGGAGCTGAAGTGGGTAGCAGTAGTTCGAGAGCTGTGCCTCGTCTATTACGAGCTCGCCAAACCCTGGGACAATATTCGAACACAACGAAGCACCGCCATGCATGACCTCATTCTCGAGAGGGTGTCCAACTTGATAGACGAGCTCCAAGTATGTTCCCCTCCTCCCATCGACCAGCCCCCTCTTACTCACAGCGTCGAGGCTATGGCCGAAGCAGATGAACAAGCATGAATCGGAGCGAGCGGAATCCTTGATACGTCATGGTCACCGGTATGTCGCACTACAACTTCACGTCTATCCTGACTCATGCTAACCCATTGCGTGGTTTTGTCAAGATCATAACCACGGTCCCCAGACTGCGCTATCCTCGTCGGAATGGGATGCGCAAGCGGATTGATTTTCTGCGCTATCCTCGTTGGAATGGGCATAAGCGGATTGATTTTGATGATTTTTGTTTCTCTTTGTCCTCCGAACTAGTGGACATGGATGCCGTCTGTCGGGCAGTGAGGTGATGGTGGAGTGTTTGCATTGGCTTTTGTCTTTCCGTCCATTCTCCAAGACGATATGACGTTATTCCAACTCCTTTAGTCTTATTTAGGATGTGTATTAGACGGTGTTGTTGACATTGAGTAATGGCTGCCATACGTTCGTCAAGCATTTGCCTACGTTCCACTTGTGACTTGTGATATGGGATTTGACCTTGCATCATTCAGCTCGTCCTCAAGGCATTGTCGAGGTGTGGGATCCATAGCGTGCTTGGAAACTGAACCCGGTTCACCTGGCGAACCAGTCCTCCATACCCCAGATATCGGGTGGTAAGCTTCGTCGCCAAGTCGTGATCTCCTGTTTGGGCAGATCAGTGCATCTTTTCCTCCCTCCGTCAACGGACTCGGAGCTGCTATTTATAGCTTCCATCCATGGGACCTGGATCCGCGATCCCAAACCGTCGTAGCATCGACGCCCGTCCACGGAACGTTGACAGCTAGTGCAGTCAGAACTGCAACGGCAATATATTCGGCAATAACGAGGCAATTTGGAGGGGTGAGCTGATTGGCTTGCCTTACACTCAGCTTCCATTACCACCGCACGACACCAAGGACCACAACATCAAAGGACGAAATCCATACAAAAGTCGAATGTCGAGAACTCTTGGCTTTCCTGTTCCTCGGTTCGTGATGGCGTGCTCCGTGATTAACTGGCAATATAGGGACTTCACGAAGGATCTTGTGGGTGCTATTTCCAGCTTACGATGCTGGACGGACCGCATCGGACGGGGAGTTGTTGATGATGAAGATAAAAGCTCGTGTTCTCTTCGCCAGGGAAGAAACATGATGGCATCCAAGGTGAACTGACCGAGTAACCATCATCCATCTCAGTCTACACGCCAGCCTTGTCAAGATGATCCAAAAGATCGCAATCCTGTTCCTTGCGGCAGCGAGGTGAGTCCACCCTTTACCCTCTCTCATCACTATAACTAATACAAACCCAGCTCCATCCTCGGCCAAATCACCCTCCAACCCTCCACGATCACCACCACCCGTCGCACCACCGCCAACCCGGGCGGCCCTCCCACTGTGACCCGCACCGTCACCAAGACAGAGTACGACACCATCACCGAGACTGAGAGCCAGACCGAAACCTCTACCGCGACCCAGATCAGCACAAGCATCAGCACCACCACCGAGTCCTACATCCAACAAGTCACTACCACGGTGATCTCCACTTACACCGTCTCCGTCCCCGTCACCCAGACCGAGATCGTCACCACAACCGACACCGTCTCCATAACCGACATCGAAACCACCACCCGCACCGCCACCGCCGTCGTCACCTCCGTCTCCACCACCACCAAGACCGGCGCCTGCTCCTCCTCCCCCGCCGCCCAATGCCCCACCGTCACTGCCACTGCCACAGCTTGCAAGAGTTGCTTCGTCCCGCAGTGCACGACTACGAGCACGATTACCAAGCCGTGTGGGTGCCAGGTGTTGCCGACGGCGAGTGTGAGCTTTCCGTGTGGAGCGGCGGATGCGTGTAATAAGATTGGGTGTACGACTGTTTATGCGGTTAGGACTGCTGCTTGTTAGGGGGTGGATGGGGGATGGGGTGAACATTGAGGGATTGAGGGCGGCGGGGAGGAACAAATATGGGAGGTTTGGAGTAGGATGTGTTGTTGGTGGCTCGATGGAACAAGAACTAAGCTTGGCGTGGCCGGCCCGGGGACTGGGACAGAACGGAACGAAGTTGAGCGCAGTGGCATGAGAGGAACCGAAGAAGGAAAGAGCTCAGGGCGGGTCAGAGAATGATGTGTCAGGAAGGGACGAGCCGGTGTCACTACAGCGAATGACACGTGTAGGATGAAATTGAAGAAGCGATTATCGTATTAAGTCATCAATAATCTGATCTGATCTGATCTAAAAGGAGTGAACTCCAGCTCAACATGCCCGAACCGTCAATTGCATGATTCCAAACGCCGAACAAAAGCACCAAAAGCAAACCATGACTCCGGTCCTTGTCAGTACCAGTACCTGTTCCATCTAAACTCTAGTCCAAAAAGCAAATCCTTTTCATTGTGCATCTACTCGCCAACACCAAACAGCGCCAAAGCCATAGCCTCACACAGCATCTTTTGGTTCGGCTGCCTCTTGACACTCATCAACCTCGTCAATCCCCCATCACTGCCCGCTTCCTGACCCTGAGCCCCCGTATTGACACTCACGGACCTGTGCCGTCCACCCATGGCACCTGCCTCAGCAGCACCAAACTCCGACGGCACCGGCAAACTGCTAACGCTTCCCACCCTCTTACTAGCATTGCACCTCCTCAAGCTTCCCGGCGGTGATCCAGATGAACTTCCCAGCCCCATCCCCTGCTGCGCCATCAACGGATGACCCATCGGCATCGGTGGCCTCTGCTTCTCATCCACAAAACCGCCATTCCTCAGCTTCGGCGACGACGACTTGCTCCTCAGAGTGGGCACCGTAAACCGCGGCGCTTCAAACCGGCCACTGCTCCCTCCCGACGCGGAACCAGGGAGTCTGGGCTTCCGTTCCGCGCTCGGCTCCTTGCTGATGATCCCCCACAGCTGCTGCAGCCACTTCTGCTCCGCCTTCTTGCTCGTTTCAGGGGGCTCTGGCTTCGCAGAACGGCACGGCAAGACTTCAGCGCCAGCCATTTCACGCGTGGGCCAGGGGAAAGAGACGGCCATTTCTCGGAGGGTCAAGCTGTGCATCTGCCGGAGGACGATGCGGATTTGCGCCTCGACGTTGATCTCCGGCTTGAAGTACCAGTCTTCTCTCTGCTCGAGCCGGTCAGCGATCTGTATCATGGCGCCGACGAGCCAGTCGATCGCGACATTGTCCGGTACTGAAGAGGCTTGTTTGAGCAGCCAGTCCAGAGTCTCGGGGGTGCCGGATTGGTTGAGAATGGGGATGCTGCGCTTGTCGTGCTCGCGGTCTTGCAGCTTGAGGATGAAGTCGTTGTAGTGCTTCATTGAGGAGAGCGGAAGACCGGCAAACTCCCCACGGTTGAGGGCGTGCACGAGCTCGTCACCGAAAGCGATGCCGGCTTTGATCCCCGAGTTGAGACCGCGGCCAGGCCAGAAGTGCACCGTCATGGCGGCGTCTCCCGCCACGGCGACAAGGGCATGCGGACGACGTATGAAGCGGGAATCTTCCAGGGGAAGCTGCTGCACGCCTTCGCGCACGGCTTGTACGACAATGGGGATTCGCACGACGTTGATGACTTCGGACTCCTTGAAGCCAAAGAGCTTGAGCCCGTCTTCGATGGACTTCCAGAGGGAGGAGTCGCGGTATTCCGAAGGCTTGAAGATGCGGTTCTCGGTGAACCCCTCGGGGATTGAGCCGTCTTCGCGGCGGAGGCAGCCCGGGGAGCCGAAGTGAACGGGTTCGCCGTCCACGCCGACCATCTTGTGCCATTCATCTTCCGTCAGCTGCATGTTCAGGTACCCCTTGCCGTCGTGGTCCGAGGCGTTGAGGAGGTAGCGAGTCTGGCCGAGGGTGAGGAACATGTTGAGCGGTTGTGACCAGGGAAGACCACCGACGGAGCCGCGATCAAAGGCCAGACCGAGGGCATAAGACCGACCGCGCTCCTTCTCGTAGCCGCGGAAGTAGTCCCTGCGGACCCAAGAGGCGGCGCCGTCGGTGCCCAAGAGAACGTGGAAGTCACCGCACTTGCCGTTCTTGAGCTCTTCCCTTGTGACGCCCTCGGCATGGAGGTGAATCAGTCCGCGCAAGTCGTCATCCTGGCATCTCTTGAGGAATCGATCCTCCACCTTGCGAATCTGGATGTTGGCTGAACCAGGCCACACCCTCTCCGGCCGTCCAGCAAACAGCGCTTGGAAGGACCTCGGAGTCAACAGATCCGTGACCGAATCCTGCAGCGTCACGACCTGATCTCTCCTCCTAGCAGTCGGAGGATATCCAACCTCCCCAGTCCTCTCATCCCTCACCCACCTCCTCTCCCACACATGCACCTCAATCTTCCCCCCTCCCTTCTCCGCCAGGGAAATAGCACTGGCCAACCCCGTAGGTCCTCCACCAACAATACAAACCCTCAACCTGCCCACAGGATACTTGTAGACCACCAACTCCTCACAAGGCAACGGCTCCAAGTTTCTGTGAAGCGTCGGATCAAAGAAAAAATCCACCACCTGCCTCGCCTTCTCGCACACATCCACATCCGCCGGGATATTCGCCTTGATCAGAATAAACCGCATAGCCTGCACCAGTGGCGTGACCCCAAACTCGGCATGTCTGTTCCCAAACACGCGGTGCATCACCGCCCACACCACGTGCGCCACGGTCCGGCACAGCTCGCGGTTGGTGATCACGTCCCGCAGCTCCGCGTTCACCCACGGGTTGGACGACATCGAAATCAAGCGCGTGATGAAGATGCGCGCCCGGTCGAAGTCGGTGCGTCCGTCGGCCGATTCGTAGCGGGAGCCCCATGCGTCTTCGTAGGCGACGGGGAAGGCGATTTCGTCGTGGGCAGGTACCAAGGGGGTGGCATGGTGGCGGGGCTTGCCGAAGCTGGCCGTTCGGGAGCGGGAGGTCGGTTGTAGCGGGGAAAGGGTCTTGGTTAAGGTAGATTTTGAGGGTTTGCTTCTGAGCCCCCGGGCCCGGGAGCTAGAGGAGGGCTGGGAAGGGGGAAGGGGGAAGGAGAAGTTCGGTCGGGAGCAGTCTTGTGAGGTTGAGGAGCGGGAGGACATGGAGGAGAGGTCGTAGAGGTGACGACGGGAAGATATGGAGGATATGGAGGAGCTGTCGTTGCAGTAGAACTGCTCGGAGAGCGAGGGGGATGGGACCGGGGATGGCATGTTGGATGTGATAGAGAAGAGAAGAGGTGATAGGGGGTAGCGATGATGATGTTGTACTTGTAGCTCGTGTTGATGGTAGCTCTTGATGATGAGGTAGTGTTGATCAGTTGTGAGTAAGGTGTGGTGAGGATGTATTAGATATCTTGTTGAGTAATCTGGTAATGTATGTGGTCGTTGTACTTGTAGTTGTGATGATGAGGTAGTAGTGAATACATTGCTCTCTGATCGTTCTCATCTGGGGTAGTTATATCCGTCATGAACCGAGGAAGCTTCGCCTCCTTTCCAGAACAAAACCACCAATCCCATGTACACACCAGATATTCGTCCGAGGATGGGAGTAGGTAGTACGGTAGGGCAGTGCCGCACCGCCGAAGCGAATATGGGAGTCAAGCTGATAGAGGAAGACTGGATGCTTGCTGCCTTGGCGCTGAATGAGGCGGGACACCTGGAACAGCTCACTCCTGTCCCAGCCGTTGCACGGGCAGGTTTTAGGGCAGAGAGGCAGAGTCCAATTCTGGTGGTTGTAGGATTCCTTGGACCATGCAGGCAGCCTACAACCCAACCGAGAACCCTCCCCAATCCATCGGGCCACCAGGGCAGATATTCTGGGGACCAAGCCATCAAATCGTGACAAGACATCAAATCCCAAGACGGCAACCAAAAGGTCGGGTCCAAGACGCAGTGCTAGTCAGCAGCCATGACCCTTCAACTCCAACGGCAGAACTGACGCCCTCAACACCCTTTCTTGGCTCCTATTGCGACCTTGGCTGACCAACGACTTCAGGAGTCTGCAGCTATTCGAGCATTCAAGCGAAACGAATGTCCAATGGGGATGCATGGACGCGGCTATTTTTGCCAGTGCTTGAGGTGTCTGGTTTTCTGTTTGGCAACAAAGAATGTTTCCCGCAGTGAGCAGTCATGTTTCGAAACAGTTTTTGTTCCCTCTCCTTGCCCGTGACAGGTGCAATCATGTTTCAGACAGACATTGAAGATGCCAAATCCGATTTGGCTCGTGCCGTGTTTCGTCTATGGATGGATCTGGGGATCATCCATGGGATTGGAACACATGGTAAACGAAGGGCCTCATCTCCCATTTTGCTTCCTCGCTTGCGTACATCGTGACGGTTCAGGTGATGACGAGACGATGGTTTTAGCAACGGGTAGAGAAGCCAAGGGCCCAAGAAGGAGGGTAGGGGTTGCGGTTGACTGGTGGTAAGCGCGATGGTGTGTTGTCTCCTTCATCATTCTAAATGGTCTCGTTGAGTTGAGCAACAGCGTGCCGTGTCAATAGACCCCCAAACCCCCGGCACCCGATCTCTCAAGTTAGCCGCGTAGCCGCCGCCCGGTACGAAGAGACACCAACCAGACACCCCAAAAAGAGACCAGAAAAGATCGTGAGTGATGGAAGGAGACATGACATGACATGACATGTCGTAGGGCCGAAGTGTGTTCGTTGTGCGGCGTGTGTACAACATCAAAATAAACTATGCACCACTAGATGACAGCCACGCGGGAAGCTGCGCCGCACATGCCTCATATGAAAGGTACCCGTGAGGCAGTGCGCCCTTTGTGCAAGAAAGGACACCAAGACATGGCACCGTACACATGGATAGGGGCTGCTGCTGCCCTACGAGGAGGAGAAAATCTGGGCACGGGATCGAAAGAGAGAAGTTAGTGCACAGCCCCCTAAATCCGATCATCGTCTGGTCGAGCCGAAGGATGGATGGAGCTATCATACTTTGATCGCTAGTGCTGTGCCCTTGCAACTGTTGCAGTGCAATGTGCCACACTCGCGATCGAGTCTTCTCGATATTGATTACTGGACGTGTACGTGCCCGACGCAGACATGAGCATATCTCCGAAGGAGCTCGGACTGGTGTAAACAGATGTGTAGGTAAGCTCGCTTAACGCAGCCAATCTGCTTATATCCGATTAGACGCATGCCACCAATGGCCAAAAATACCGTGAAGAGTCAAGACTGTCTGGTCTCGTGTGTCGCTGTCAAGGCTCCAGAGTCAAGAAAGAGTTGCACAGGCCAGGTCGAACGACGTTGTACACTGATCCTTCCATCTGTCTGGGATGTCATTGCGACGAGTGAATGACCGATTGGGACGTTCTCATGTTCATTGTGTACAAGTCCGAGTGTTTGGGAGTTATGAAGTTGAAGCATCAACGCCAGGCAGGCGGGTTGCGATATGGGATTTGGGAATGCCCTCTTTCTGGGGCACGGTCGCGCACTGGTCTTGTTTTGCTCGTCGGATTCATCGTCGCGATCCCCGAGTCCGAATACAGTCCAGTCTCCCCGCAGGAATGATTCCTGATCACGACCGTAAATCCGTCCCGTACTTTGCAACATTTGGATCGCATTGCGGCTCAGTTCAATATCGGGCGCGGCGGGGAGGCATAGCGGATATCCTGGTCGCGCCTCCTTTTTCGTGATATCGTGATCTCGACGTGGTGGTCGCGGAAGGGTTCGTCCCGTCTGGAAAAGGAACGGTCTTGGCTTGTAGGTGGTCAGTGCGCTTGGATTGGGGCATATGAGTGGTTGATCCACATAAATTTTCAACAAAAATCACTAGGCGTGGTGGCAGAGTGGTCTAATGCGCAAGACTAGAAATCTTGTTCCCTCGGGAGCGTCTGTTCGAATCAGGCCCACGTCGCACGATGACCATGATATAACTTCTTTTTTCGACTTTTTTTCCATGTCGTTTGTTGTCTGACAACTCGTTTCGTTTTCTTTTTCTCTTTTTGCGCGTTTTATCTCTTTTCGTAAACCTGAAATAGTCGAATGTCATGTGCTGGTTTCCATCTCCTTCAGTGGTTGTACAACTCGAACGTTGAAAAATGTTTTCGAACCACAAACATCCATTATATCCACGGCATACATGATTGTGAACAGAGATCCGCAAATTGATTTATCCAAGCTCAATCCAGTGTACGCAAGTGCTAGCAGATATAGATCTGTATCATATAGTTTCCTCACACGTTCATCACTCAAATAAACTTCAAGTGTCCTTCTCCAGTCTACCAAGGATTAAGATCAAGTGACAACTCCATACAAGTTGTCTTTGGAATTTTGTGTCATGCTTTCTAGTCCAGACCTTGCAGTCTTAGTTCAACCTCTGCTATGCTGGTGCCATCGAATCGAAATTGAGGCGATCAAGTTCGGACATCTCATCTTTTTCATGACCTGAACCTGAACACCATGTTGATTCGACGATGTCACACGGACATCGCCCACAGTCCAGGGTTAGGGTCGCAAGGCTCAGTAGAGCCTCAACGCTTGGAATGAGCCTCGAGATGCCCGGTGGCCTCCGGCCGCAACACTCACCTCGGCCGGACTCTCGGCCACGGGAACTGCTTACCCGA
>RAOH01000173.1:0-50227 GCA_009804965.1 Neurospora sp. FGSC 26632 | reverse complement strand
GTGACGAGGGCGACGCGGCCCGCGAGGTTGAAGAGGGAGTTGCGGTGGAGCTCAGCGTGGCTGGCGGCGGCTGCGGACTTGGTTCCGGTCGACATTTTGTGAGATTGTTGGCAGAGAGGGAGTGGGAGACTGGTTCTTGGAAGTTGGGATGAACTTGTGGTTGGTTGATAAAGCGTTGTTGGAGTCGCTAAAGTGGTTCGTATAGTGGTGTTGAGTGCTCTTGTGTTGGTTGTGGAAAGAAGAGTCCTGGTACAGGGTCTGATGAAGCGTGTAGGTAGAGATTGGATCATTGTATGAAGCCAGGAGAGGAAATGGGAATTCTGGGAGAGGGGGTTTATTTATATGTTGACGCACTTCTGAATGCGAGCATTCAAACATGGAAGTCAACGACGCCTCGAGATCATCCCAACTTATTGAAGAAGTGTCATGACGAAATCGATTTGAGCCCCCTGCAACACTGACGAAATTCATGCTGGTTGCGCCTTCCCTTTTCATCGAATTTGGTGCAAATTGGCGAATCAGCGTCCAGTAGCAGGGAAGCAACCCCGCTGCCTCCTGTCCCCACGTCAACCCCACTGCGGACCTCAATGGACAAGGCAGCGACGACATGGGGAACCAGGGTGAAAGTGATGCTCATATCACGCCAAATTGATGTTTGCATGATGGGTACATACGGAATGTATGGAAAGTGCAATGCAAGTCTGATGGGGTTGTCAGACTGTAGGCCAATGACTTGGCTTGTTTCAGTACAGAATGGATTATCTTCCCTCTCCAATCTTCATCATCCCCGGAGATCCCTTCTCTTGAGACCAAATCCCATACACTCACCATTACAATCAGTCGCAATGCTCCCCCGCCGCCAGTTCAACATCAGTCCTGGGCCAAAAGTGGCTCAAGTCGCCCACGGGGAGGTTGAAAGTGATTCGCATCTGGCCAGTCATGATGATGAAACACATGTACCATGCAAGAAGAGCCACGACAAGCAGCAGCGCACCACCGCCTTGTTCAACAGGTTAACGGAGAACATCAGCACTACAGTCATCAACACCCTCGAGTATTGGAAGGGCAAAACTCACCTTCTGCAACCTCCCCGCCATCTCAAACTCCCCCACACCAACCTTCCAATACGCCCCGCTCAGCACCCAACAAGCCACACTAACCAGCACAAAGGTCAGCGCAAAGACGGTATTAATCTTGCAAGTAAACACAAAGAACGTAAACAGCAAACCCCCAACCGACCAGATACAGCGCAATCATGGCGTTATACTCAGGTGTCAACGCGCCGCCCGTAAGGTTCGAAGTGGTGTTATAGGGCGCATCGAGCTGGATCTACTTACATTCATTCGCAGCTGCTTCCCCCATGTGGTCGTGATACCGTATAATCTCGGGCCGTTGATTTCCAGCTTCCAGGGAAATCAGACATAATCACTACACTTGAGGCACCTGTAGCATTGCAGACTGCTCGAATCTCTTCCAAAGCCCAAACCCTAAGGCACCTAATACATAGATTCTGTCAGTTAGGCCCTGTTAGCTGAAAATCAACGGCCCGAGATCATACGGTATCTGCCGGCAGGTCTCAAGACTGACATGCATCAATACATCGAGCAAGTTGGCCCCAGTGTGCGGGGAAGCTGATTCGAACACAGCGGTACCAAAGCGGCTGGCTGTCCCGTCAGTCACCATCAGTTTTTGAAAAGTTATATGGTATTCATAGTCACCATGGTGGTCATCATGGTGGGCGAGACGAGTCACGATCATGGCTTGCTTGCGAATCCGACCTAAAAGCTGCAAAATGGGCAAGGTATTAGTCGAAGGACAGACTACCCAGTTTCAACCCGCGAATCTTGAACCCTGATCCGTCCTAACACATGGATACCAATCAGCAAAACAATCAGAACGTCACCTCCTCAGTGCTCTCCCTCACCCTCTTATCAAATCCTGCAAGCCCTTCTCATCCTTCCCGCCCACCACCACATCGCCAATACTCTTCACCTCCTTTTCCCCATTGCTCGTATTATCCTCGTACCAAGCCATGATCAGCATCCGCCCAATTTCACACTCCTCCCTCCACCATGAACTCTTTGCTCGATCCCTTTGCCGTAGTAGAAAAACTGCTCGCACAAGTCATGCCCCTACTCGTAAAGTGACCCTTGAGCAACGGTAACACCAGCGAGCCCGACGTCCTCACGTTCAAAGCCACAACGTAATGCGCCGTCTTCTCGCCATCCACCGACGAGATGCCATTATGCTGTAGCTGTTCTCCATCCTTCGGTATATCCTTCGTCTCCAAAATATCAATCCCCACAGGTCCAATGTACCCATGTTTCCCCACCCACTCAGCCGTCTGCCTCATGATCCCCTCAAACTTCTCCTTCAGCCTCTCCTGGCGCGCATAGTTGATCGTACTCCAATCCACGCGTTATCCTCATTAATCATCTGCTCCGACGCCGCCAAAAACGTCGCCTCCCCTCCCTTGCCAACCAAAAACGTCACGCCTTAGGCTTAGTCCCCTACCGGATCACGCACCATCTCGCTCAGCACCACCGACCCGGGCTTCATCTGTGTGTTTTTAGCCGTGACTTGCGACAGCAACTTCCTCAACACTCCGGCCTCATCATCCGTCAACTCCTTCACCAGCTCCCGCTTCTTCTCCTCACTACTAACCACCCACGTCCCCGCCCCGCCAAACGTCTGCTGCGTTTTGAACACAAACGGCGCCTGCCTAGCTTTCACCTTCTCCACGATCCTCTCCATCTGCTCCCCCACCCACCTCCCTCTAGCCCCTTTACACCCAGCAGGCACGAACCGCATCCCTCCCTTTCCTCCTAAATCCTCATCCCGACAAACTTCACAGCATTTATCCGAAGAAACAGGTACGAACCCCTCAACGCCCACCACCTCCGCCCTCGGCGTCGGCAACCCGCTCCCCGCCATGCTATTCAAAAACCACTGCGTCTCCTGCTCCACCACCAACGGATACCCCTGCCTTTCAAGGTCATCAAGCATGATCTTGACCACCAACCTATCAATCCCCAGCTCTCTGACCGGAATACTGCTAGGTCCAGAACAAAACACCAACTTGGGCCTCTGCTCAGGCGCCAGCACGGCAATGGTCGTCTCGGCCTCGCGCCGATCGTGCGCCTCTTGCGAGGCGCAGCCGGGTGAGACGTTGAAGAAGATGGTTGGGGTGGAAGGGCCGCCGCCGGCGATGAAGGTGTCGCGTTGGGGGATGAAGGAGAGGTGTTTGAGGGCTATGGAGCGTTGGAGGTCTTTTGATGTTTTCTTCTCTGAAGGGTTCGAGGAGGAGGAGAAGGCATCTTTGAGTTGAGAAGGTGGGATGTTGTTGAAGGGACTGTCCTGTAGAGATACTTCTTGTTGCGAGGGAAGGAAGGGGTCAGGGCGATGGCGGAGTTGACGCCGCAGAGGACGAGGCCGAGGCGGAGGTGCGCGGTGGAGAGGTCGGCGAGCTTGTAGAGATCGGTTAAGGTTGTGTCGAGGTGGATGGTGGGGAGGTTTATTGTTGTGGAGCCCATATTTATGGTGGTGGTTGTTGGGGTTTGCTTTGGAGGTGGTGGTTTGGTTGTTGTGTAGGGTCTTCGGGGGGAGAGGATGGATCTTAGAGGATTCTTCAAGACTGGGGTTGGGGAACGATGGACGAGGTGCCGGGTTATGATTCTCATTGCTGATGGGTTGATGGTTAGGTAAGTACGGGGAATGCCGTGCGTTTTGTACTTGCATCGATCTTGAACTGCACTGCTGGTTGAGTGCATACGCAGGAACTTCGAAACCATTTTCCTGTTGTTGAAAGTGAGAACAACAGTTACAAAAGGCATGCGATGGTTCTGGTTCCCACTACAAACGAGTTAAAACATCCTAAGTATGCCAACCCATGCCATTTGAAATTCGATAGCTGGGTTCAAACAAACTATTAGACTCCTACCCGGTTCTCAACGGCAACTCACGTCAGCCAGATATCTCGCAGGCCGCTATCACCGCGAGTGTTGAGGCAGAAGTTGTGTTTGGCGATAAGACAAATGACATCATCTTCCGAGCAAGTGTGGTCTCGCCGGAATGATCGACCGGGACATTGACGTGCAAGACACACCTTGGCGCCGACCCGGGACGTCTATGTACGCGGCTGAGACTACATAGCCAGCGTCAGCATATTCCGGTCAATCACTTGCTGAAAATGAGACCAAGAAACTCTGACGAGGGACTTCAAGACTCGTGGATGTATGTGTATTCACATAGACACGTTTCGAGGGGAATAGGAGAATGCCTGCCGTACCAACTCCTAGTGATTATGTCGTCCGAGTCTTGAGTGAATTTATTAGGTGATGTGGTGAGACAAAGTAAAAGAGCAGAGAGAAACGCATGGATTGCAGATGGCTCATCTTGTCAATATCGGAATTGTAGACCTGACGAGCAGACCAGACCCAATCTTGAATCTATCAGGAGGTTGTCAAGTGATAGGTTTAGTGAGGCTGCGGCATCAGGCAGGTCCCGAAATCCGAGTGGCCGCCGTGATATCAACGTAACACAAAGCGCACCCTCTTGTCCACAGTTCCTCTATTGGTGGTGAACACCTCTAACAACCCATCCAGTCAACGCACCTCCTGGAATATTGCGTAAAAGTCAGAGTAGGGGATGGTCGTTAACTTGCGTTCTGTTCTGTTGGTCCAGTCGTTTAAAGCTCCATATGTACACCAGCATCCGATGGGTCAGCCCTCTCGCCTAACGAGGTTCTGTTCTCACCCTCTGGCGGACTACCACTCCCGGCCTTCACATTTAACTCCCGCCACGCTCGTCTCTTACGACGAGCTTCCCTTGCCCAAACGCTCAGCCTCCAACTCCCTCTCGGCCTGCTGGTAGTACTTGGCTGTGTCGACACCGTGCTGGTTGTGGTTCACAAAATTGAACCAAGGGAGGACAGCGAAGAAAAGGGCCGAGTATCTCGACTGACGAGCGGCCATGCCTTGTACATCAACAGGTAGGGTGCTGACGCCGTAAAGTGGCTGGCCAGCCTTGACCTTGTCGACCATCTCACGCATATCCATCTGTACCTCGCGGGCGTTCTCGCTCATGCCATAGAAACGGACTGCTACCATGTTAGCGCATTGTCAGGAACAGAACCGCTTATTCACCGGGATATCCCTGCAACCGCCCTGTTGGACTGTGTGGTGAACTTGCGGGTGCCGATTGCATGTTGAAGGAAACGAGAAGCACATACGGATGGATCGTTGGTAAAAGTAGAGGAAGCCGCCGAAGAAACCAACGGCGGTCGCAAGTCGCATCGCCTTGGGAAAGCCACCCTTTCCGACACCTGATGGTGCCATCTTCTCCATCAGATATAGAAGGCCGGGGCCAGCAGCCCCTGCGACAGTGCCGTGGACATAATCGGACGGCCGGGCGTAGCCGATTACACGCCGGAAGTGCCTGTGTCGTGGTTATTCAGGTCAGAATTGCGCATCTCGAGGTGGGAAGGATGCCGTGGGAAATGTTGTTGGACCATGTCCACAGGGAGGAGAAACGTACGGGTCATTGTCGATAAGCTAGATAAGGGAGGGATCCGAGGTCAGCAAGCTGGACGTTGTTTTGGAGGTTTTGCTATGCTGCAAAGCGCAATGCGATGTCAAGATGTGGTGATGCAATTGGCGAAACCCACCGGATACTCAGTATTCAGTGTCTTGCTGATCGTGTACGTCGGAGATGAAGTCCTGGACATTGTGACGGCGGCCGACGATTGCGTCGTCGATGGGGTATCACGAACGTATGGAGCAGCTCACGACTCAGGTCACGTCGTCGTCGATGGAGTCGTTCTGCGGGATGCCCACAGGGTTGGAGCTCGTACCGTAAAGCGTATTGATGCCTGAGGCCAAAATTTGCCAGCTTCGAGATCCTTGATGAGGAGCGTGAAAGCTGAGCCACATGTGCTTGAGTCCCCTGCAAGGGCGCCACAACACACTAAGTGTTGCCAAGCCGCAACCACTTACACTTGCAGTGGGGTGCAGTGCTTGACGCGACATAGAAGCTGCGAAACGCGTCCCACGTCTCCCACCACTTTATTCAGCGAGCAGACACTTTTCAAGATTGACATCACTTCAGTTACCAATTTTAAGCGAAATAGAAATTTCAAGCCTACCATGCCCGATCAAACCAACGAAAACAACACCAGCGCTTTCGTCAACGAGTTCCTCGCTGGCTGGGATGATGACGACCCCTTCCGCTCCCCAAGCCCAGAGGCGGCCGACAAGAACAAGGCAAACAGCAAGAAGCGAAAAGAGCCGGATACCCTCGGTATCGACAAGGAGATTGATGTCACCAAAAAGGCCAGGGTCCCTCGTGTGAAGCTGGATGATGCCAGACTACTATCCGACAAAGGCATTCCAAAACTACGAAAGACGGCACCCAAGTTAAAGTTGAAGGGAAAGGGCCATGAGGTAAAAGCCGATCACACCTCTGTGGTGATCATCTGCTAACATATTCCATCTCAGTTCTCGGATGCTGCCCGACTGCTCTCCTTCTACCAAGAATGGCTCGACGACCTTTTCCCGAAAGCCACTTTCGTAGACGCCCTTGCGATGTGTGAAAAAGCTGGACATAAAACTACCTTGCGAAACGCACGACTGAAGTGGATTGCCGATGGAAAACCCAGGTCAACAGGAGCTGAAGAGGAGGAGGATGGAGGCCGCGAAGATCAGCCATCTGCTCCCACACAACCCACCAGGATGGCGCCCATATTTGAGAAGGCGGCGGGGGCTAGGGCCAAGACGCCAACAGCCGATGATGATCTGTTCGGAGACGACGATATTTACAATGCGACACCGAGGCGAAACCAACCGGCAGCGGCATCTGGAGACGTACCCGATGATGACGATCTGGACGCACTGATGGCCGAAACTGAGTTTGGGACCGCCCCTAGCGCGAACAAAACAACAAACAATGGGGCTGTTTCTGGGAGTATATTTGGTGGTGGAGCTATCAACAAGCGTCCACAGCTATCCGAAGTGCCAGATGACGATGACCTGGATGCGCTGATGGCAGAAGCTGAGTCATATCGACCGTCCACCACAAACCACGGAAGCATCTTTGGAAACGGTAGCATCTTTGGAGGTGGTAAAGATAAGCCGGTCACGGCCCCGCCACAACAAGAGGAGGATGCCGACCTAGATGCCCTGATGGCCGAAGCAGAGATGCACGCGACTAATGCTACAAAGACGACAGAAAAGGAGTCGGCGAGCAAGGAACAACCCGGTAAGCAGGGTAGAGGGGAAGGTGCATCAGAAGATGAGGATGATCTGGATGCCTTGATGGCTGAAGCTGAAGCATATACCAAGACTACGAGCACAGAGGTTGGTCAACCCAAGGATACGGATGAAGATTTGGAAGCAGAGGCTGCGATGGCCGAGATGTTCTGATGAGAATCTAAAGTAGCCCAGTCCTTTCAGGCCTGACAAGGACCTCCATAATGGTCTTAACATCGTACCTGATGTAATGACGCGATGACAGCCGAGCGCAGTAGTTCTAGTACGCTGACTGTATGGGCTTTTCACAATATCCATTGTTCTGCTCATATTGCGAACTAGCAGTATGACTTGGCAGGCTAATTCAACCCTAACCCGCGTACTATTGAAACAAAATGTAAACACAACCCCTGAGGTTCTGAAAACAGAGCAGGGCAGTTGCAGGTTTGGCGTCAGCGTAGCTTGGTTTTTACCCCACAATGTGATTTGGTGGGGCGAGTTGGCGACAGAGCATCCATAGCATCATCATCATCCATTCTTCTTTCGTCCTCCACTTCAACACAACATCCAAGTGCCAGGTGTCATTCAGAATACAAACGGCACACAAGGTGCCACCGTTGCCGTGCCTTCCAACCTTCCGTTCCCTTTTCAGCCGAATTTCGAACACTCACATCTGGCGCACCCGTATCGCCCAACATGGCGTCCGACCTCAGCGAAGCCATGGCGAAGCTGCATTTCGACGACGATGCCGAGAATGGCGATGGCACTCCCTCCTTTGACCCCATCGACGACATCCTCTTCGAACGGATCCCACCGAGCGAGTTGCGACACGGCGAAGCTACCGACCCCGAAGCGCATCGCGCCGAGCTTGAGAAGAAATACTTGACGCCATCCACGACTTTCTCGACAGAATGGCTGAACCGCCTCCAGCAACGCTGGGACACGCCCGTTGATCACTCCCTCCTCTTCCGCATCGCTCCCACACAAACACGTACCGTCACTCGCTTCCAGCGTCATGGCCTCGAGGGTCGCGTTACCGGATATCGCAACGTCACCGTGCCAGCCTCGCATGCCACTGCCAAGACGAGTACATCCATGATGCGAAAGCCAGCCAGCAAGTCCGAGTTCGTGCGCGGTGGGGCTGGCTTCTTTCCCTTCGCCCCAGGTGGTCTGGACGGTATCGAATCTGCTGCAGCATTGGAGGATCAACTAAGAAAGGACGCCGCAGCTGACGAGGGAGAGAGCAAGAAGAAGCTGGAGAGGGTCATCACTCTCGCTGAGGGTGGTCTTCTTGAAGTCGCACCAGGATTGTCACGCGGTATCGATATGAGCAAGAGAAAGAAGACCGCAGACGCCGAAAGCGAGAAACAGGCCAAGGAAGTAGAAGATGTTCTTGGCCAAGAGCCCGAGGACGCTCCCGACGGCGAAGGCGAGAAGGACGAGGTCAACGGTGTCAAGAGAGAAGAGAGTGAAGATAACGAAGACGATTTGGAAGATATCGACGCCATATTGCCTGTCGAATTTCCTGCCCTCGAACCTCGCGGCACACTGGCAGCGTCCAGCGCTAGAAAGGCTGGTCGGGAGTGGGCACACATGGTCGACATTAGGCGGGAGATACCCAACTTTAGGGAGTTGGTGCCCGACATGGCAAGAGAGTGGCCTTTCGAGCTGGACACGTTCCAGAAGGAGGCTGTTTATCACCTTGAGAACGGCGATTCGGTGTTCGTTGCGGCACACACATCGGCCGGAAAGACGGTGGTCGCCGAATACGCTATTGCACTCGCAGCCAAGCACATGACCAAGGCTATCTACACGTCCCCTATTAAGGCACTGAGTAACCAAAAGTTCAGAGACTTCAGGCAAACCTTTGACGAGGTTGGTATTTTGACCGGCGATGTGCAGATCAACCCCGAAGCCAGTTGCCTCATTATGACGACGGAAATTCTTCGGAGTATGCTCTACCGCGGAGCCGATCTCATTCGTGATGTAGAATTTGTCATCTTCGACGAGGTACACTACGTAAACGATTACGAACGTGGAGTCGTTTGGGAAGAGGTCATCATCATGCTGCCTGAGCACGTCTCGCTCATCCTGCTGTCTGCAACAGTCCCCAATACCTACGAGTTCGCCTCTTGGGTGGGTCGGACGAAGCAGAAGGACATCTATGTCATCTCGACTCCCAAGAGACCTGTTCCCTTGGAACACTACCTCTGGGCTGGCAAAAAGATCCACAAGATTGTGGACTCGGAGAAGAAGTTCATCGAGAACGGCTGGAAGGAAGCCAACTTTGCCATACAAGGCAAGGACAAGCCGCCCAAGGCCATCGAGGCCCCAACAGGACCAGCGCGCGGCGGTGGTAACCAAAAGGGTCGTGGAGGAGCGCAGCGAGGTGCAAATCAACAACGAGGAGGTGCGAGAGGAGGAGGAGGCCAGCAACGCGGAAGGGGTGGGCCACCGCGTGCAAGCCACGCTCCTGGACACATGGGCCGGACTGGCCGGCAAGGAGGCTTCACGTCTGCTGCCCAGGACAAGAACCTGTGGGTTCATCTTGTTCAGTTCTTGAAGAAGGATAATCTGCTGCCAGCTTGCATTTTCGTCTTCTCCAAGAAGAGATGTGAAGAGAACGCCGATGCGCTCAGCAACCAGGACTTCTGCACCGCGCAGGAGAAGAGTCACATTCATATGATCATTGAAAGGTCGATTGCTCGGTTGAAGCCCGAAGACCGGGTGTTGCCGCAGATCATCCGGCTGCGCGAGCTTCTGTCAAGAGGTATCGCTGTTCATCACGGTGGCTTGCTACCCATTGTGAAGGAGATGGTCGAGATCTTGTTTGCGGAGACTCTGGTCAAGGTTCTCTTTGCCACCGAGACCTTTGCTATGGGCTTGAACCTACCGACCAGGACGGTGGTCTTTTCTGGCTATAGAAAGCATGATGGCCACCAGTTCCGCAATCTCCTACCTGGCGAGTACACTCAGATGGCCGGTCGCGCTGGAAGACGTGGTCTTGATACCGTTGGCTATGTCATCATTGTACCGCCTGGCGGAGACGAGGCTCCTCCGGTTACTGATCTCAGGCAGATGATCCTTGGCGAGCCGAGCAAGCTTCGCTCGCAGTTCCGTTTGACTTACAACATGATCCTTAACCTTCTCCGGGTTGAAGCATTAAAGATAGAGGAGATGATTAAGCGTTCCTTCTCAGAGCATGCTACTCAGCAACTTCTCCCAGAGCACGAAAAGGCAGTCAAGCTTTCCGAGGCTGATCTGGCTAAGATCAAGAGGGATTCATGCCCCATCTGCGACGTTCACATGGATGAGTGTCATCAAGCAGGAGAAGATTTCAAGGTAGCCACGGAAGAGCTCTACCGGGCCCTGCTGGCTATCCCAGTCGGACGCAAGCTGTTCACACCTGGTCGACTTATCGTTTATATGAAGGAGGGCGTTAGGACCCCCGGAATCCTGCTTGCTGAGGGACCTAGCAAGGCGGGCACCGCTGCTAACCCGACACTGCATGTTCTTGAGATTAAGACTGGCAGGGACCTTCGCAACGATACCGACCTCCTCCCATTCACGCCGAGTGTGGCCAAATGGTTCACTCCCTTGCCGCCACACAAGAAGAACATATACACCAAGACCGTTCACATCCCTCTGAGCGACGTCGTTTGTCTCACTAAGCATATCACCAAAAACATTGTTCCCGAACTCTTTGGAGGTGGCGACGGTTACACCAAGGCCAAGGAAGCGCTCCACCAAATTTGCAAATCCTGGACCGCGCCCATCTGGGATGAGATGGACCTCAGCCGCATCAAGTCCCTCTCCGTCCACGAGATCATCACTCGTCGGCGCGAAGCCGAAATCAAGTGCACAAAATCACCCGCCGTCGACTGCGACCTCTTCCTCAAGCATTACGCCATGTGCCATGACCAGTGGCTGATCAAGACCAAGATCGAGGAGCTGCGCCAGTCCCTCTCTAACCAGAACCTGCAGCTCCTTCCGGACTACGAGCAGCGCATCCAAGTCCTTAAAGATCTCTCCTTCATCGACGACGCCAGCCGCATCCAGCTCAAGGGCAAAGTCGCCTGCGAGATCCACTCGGGCGACGAGCTGGTTCTCACCGAGTTAATCCTCGAAAACGTGCTCGCCGATTACGAGCCCGCTGAGATCGCGGCGCTTTTGTCGGCATTCGTCTTCCAGGAGAAGACCGACATGGTGCCCAACCTGACCTCCAACCTCGAACGCGGGCAAAAGACCATCATCGAACTCTCCGAAAAGGTTAACGCCGTGCAGACGCTGCACCAGGTGATCCTGTCGTCGGACGAAGGGTCCGACTTTGCGAGCAAGCCCCGCTTTGGGCTGATGGAGGTGGTGTACGAGTGGGCAAGAGGCATGAGCTTCAAGAATATCACTAATTTGACGGACG
The DNA here is from genome assembly GCA_009804965.1 of Neurospora sp. FGSC 26632. Taxonomy (NCBI): domain Eukaryota; kingdom Fungi; phylum Ascomycota; class Sordariomycetes; order Sordariales; family Sordariaceae; genus Neurospora; species Neurospora sp. FGSC 26632. The sequence continues at coordinate 38,566 of RAOH01000173.1, read as the reverse complement.
TGCTGGAGGGCACGATTGTGCGGACGATTTCGCGTCTGGATGAGACGTGTAGGGAGGTAAAGAATGCGGCGAGGATCATTGGTGATCCGGAGCTGTATCAGAAGATGGCGACGACGCAGGAGTTGATTAAGAGGGATATCACGGCTGTGGCTAGTTTGTACATGTGATTTGAGGAGTTATGTTATGTATGTGTGTATGTATGTAGGGGGTTTGGTTTGGTCGTTTGAGTGGTTGGTTTGTTGGTTGGTTGGTAACTCTTGAAAAGCGGTTGCGTGTCGCGCGCGTATGGATGGATGGCATCACAAGCGTCTTGTGTTTTGTTTTTTGTATTTCCGGGCTAGTTTGAGCGTCAAATATCATGATGGTATGGGGTGTTTATTTACTTACCTTGCTTGTCTCGGTTTTGCTCTACGTATGTGTTGCTTGCTATGTTGCGGATATCACTCGGTGTTCGTGGAATGCAAAAACTCTTGATAGATGACAGCCAATACAGCCGAGAGAGCGATGGTTTTGCACATGGAAACATTGTAACCTTGGAAGAAAAGAAAAAAACTGAAAACAAACGAGAAAGCTCGTCTTGACGCACTATGATATAGTCTAGTGTTCTGTTTCGATAGTCAGGAAGGGCGGAAAGGGGATTTTGGCTATGTTGTTGCCACTCCCTTTCCCGCTCCTATCAAGGGGCTGTTCATCATACCACTCTCAAGCAAATCGTTGTTTACGTCCATCAAGGCATTATCAAAAACCGCTCCAAGACATCCTTCAGCCCTCTTATAACTGGAGCAATTGCATTTACACAAGAATCACACATTGGGAACCGAATAAGATCATGGTTTGAAACAGAGTGGAACGTTCGTGTTCAATTTGTTTCGCTGAAGCCACTGGTAACCACTCGCTAACACGCATCAACGCCAATAGCCCAAGCCCCGTAAATCCCATTTTGGCCCCTTCCGGTTTTTGCCAAATGCCCCAGGATAGTAGTAGTAAAGATATAAATGTCATACAATATTGTGTCTAAAAAAAAAAAAAAAAGGAAAAAAGGAAAAAAGTCATCAATCAAGACATCCTCCGACGCTCTGTGTCGAGGTGAGTTTTGGGAAAGCCACAAGGCCCAGCCTTCAACTTCCGTCTTGGTATTACCTTCAACTTGTATTGTTGTTGAAGTTTGTTATTATCAGTTGTGGTTGGTGTGTGTGTCATCATTGACGGGACACCGGTTGACCCACAGAGTTTCGAGGAGGAGCCCCTGAGTTCCGCGCGGATTCTCATCTTCCGCTCTTCCACCCTCAGAACCCACATCAAGGTGAGTAGAACTTCCTTCGATGGCAACATGGCGCCCTTGGGCCAGAATGCCAGCAATCCAGTACGTGGCTGCGCTCGCTGCTCCTTTCCGTCAGCTGTCGCCGCCGCCGAACCGTCCTCTCCCGAAACCTGGGGTACCGTGCGCCCTTCAGATGCCACCCACCGCAATACCTCCATCGTCGCATCCATTAAGGGACGCGCCAGTATGGGGCTGCTGGTAAGGATCTTCCGAAGCGTTCGGATACGTAAGGTTGTGGAGTGACGCGTTCGCGGTTGCGCAGAATTCGGATTGTTGCTGCGGCTGCTGCTCGTTGCTGTTTGCGGCATTTGAGACGTCGGGGTTGATGAATTCGTCGAAGAAGTTCTCGGGGTTTGCCGGAAAGTGGAGGGTTTCGGTGTCGTCACCAGCCATACTATACTCATCAAAATTGCTGGGGCTGGGGGAAGAGAGAAATTCCGTTTCATAGATGTAGCGATCAGCATCAAAGGTCTTGTCGAGAACGAGATCATCCATGAAATTGCTGATGCCGAGAGGAGCAGCAGAGAGAGAGGATCCAGCGACGGGGGCTGAGACTGCTGGGACACTGCCAGGCACTTGGAGCGTGGCACTTCCGCCGACCGACACTGCAGGTCATCACACAACACCACAGCAGGATGTTGTGTCGCATCGGGGGAAGTGTTCACAGTCGCAGTGGAGGTAGCATCCGCAACAGGTTGGGCAGCCGTCGATTGCTCGTTCTCGCCATCCTCCTCCATCTCGGGGATAGCGGTCAATGCTGGAGAGAGAGATGCTGGGTTGACGGTCTCTTCGGTCTTGATTGTAGGGAACAGTTGCTCGAGAGAGGAGTCGTGCTTGGGCAAGTTGTGGCCATCTTGTGAGCTGAAGAGCTCTTGTGAGAAGGTGACTGGGGCGGGGCTGAGGCCATCGAAGGATACCGGTCGTGTGGCAATCGTAGGAGCAACACCGTTTTCACGGAGTGCCTGGAGGAGAGTCTGGTTGATCTGTTGGGCCTGCATGAGGAGGGTCTCAAGCTCCTTGTTGCGTCGTTCTAAACCCTCGACCTCGAGTCGCTTGCGCTCTCGTGAAGACTGGGCGGCTCTGCGGTTGCGGAGAACACGTTCGACGCGACGTTGTTCCTTCTCGTCCTCGGTCTTGGCACGTTTCCTGTTGAGAGGTTAGGAAAGAGTAGACAGGGGTTTGAAGGTGTGTGTAACGTACCTTGGTGGGAGGTTGGTCTTGGGCTCTGGAAGGACTTGACCCCACGACTTCCTCTTCTTGGTAGGCTTCTTCTCAGTCTCTGGCGCCGGTGTCGAAGCGGGCGTCGAGCGTGGCGGGATCTGAGGAACTGTGAGAGTAGCAAGAGCCGTGAGGTCGTCGTCTGCCAAGGAAACTGGTGACATGATGTCGAGTGATGGGGTTGCTGATGTCGCGCGGTCGGAGCCGAAGACTTCGGGGAAGATCTCGCCAGGAGTGGCCAGGAGAGACTCGGCCGGGTTCTCGAACTTGAGGTTGGCCGGCGAGGGAGAGTGGGCAGCCCAGGAATCCATGATGGGTATCTGCGCCACGGTAGGAGGACTTTGATGTGTATGTGTGTGTTGATGTTTGCTAATTGAAAGCTGTTGCAGTCACTGGTGTTGGTGCTGGTGTTTGATGTTGATTGCAAACAAGCGCTGGTATGCTTTCGCTGACAGTAAAGAGTGAGGTGCCGTCCTAATTCCCCAATACTAATACGTCAGATAATGGAGTATTTGTTAGGCTTGATGCATCGCGGGTAAGGTCGACTCCATCCACGCGTGAGTCAGTAATAGGCACCAGGATAGTCCAGGACGCCAAAGGGGAGCCTAGCGAAAGGGTCGAGGATGGAAGCTGGTTGGTTGTGTGGTGGAAAGGACAGGTGTCTTGTTTGAACAAACTGGGGGGACGATGTCGAGTCTGGGCGAGGGGTGGGAGGCCAGGCTGCTTTTATCTCTGGACACGGTTTCCAGAAAGGGGGGTTCATGCCTCAGGCAGCTCAGCCGTCCAAGCAGCACCCAACCGGCACCCGGACCCTTCCTTCGTCTGATTGGCCATGCCGCCAGATTGACGAAACATTGGATGCCAAAACAGGGAATCGCCGAGAAGCACACTAGTGGGGCGGCTCATGCCAGTCAGTGCTGGCAATGCGCAGTCAGGGGTAGGATCACGTAGAGCAGGGCCGAAGTTCCATTCTTCGAGGCCACTTCCCCTCAGGGCACTCCTGGGCCCCTGAACCCCTGAACCCCTCAAACACCCCTCTGAACCTAGCGCCGGCCCTTGGGATTTTGACACAAGCACCCCTCCGGTCCTGCTGTTGATCATGCCCGGTGCCTCATTGCCGGAAGACGCGCAATCGCCAGGACGGACATGGTAAGGAGCTCGAATTGTCGTCCCTCTCACTTCAAGCATACGAGGCATGATCGTCCGACGGTGGGTGCGCTGAGTGAGATACGGTATCTTCGACAAGCCACGATGGAGCCAGCTGCAAGAGCGGACCCGATAGGCACCTCTTTGACGAACCGCTGTTACTCATCATCACCAGATACTGAACATCACCAGTTCAACAATCACACCGACAAAACTCGCATGCATGTCATTGCTGGGTATTGATAGGAACCAGCTAGCAATGCATCAAATAGTGCAGATTGTCGCCATCTGATCGCCCGGCCTCTTCTTTTAACACTTCAGACCTCTGGCGATTGCGTGTATTCATCCCTGTTGAAGACCCAATTCGGCCATCCGTGCCAAGGGACAAAGCCACTGAGTCTCGTACCCGTCCAGAACGCCGCAGCTTCCGTATGATTGTGTTCAATATCTCCCAAAGCTGCCATAGCTGACGAGACTATTCCCATCCTTTGTTTCTCTCGGGTCACTCAATGATCAGTGGTCTGCCGGTACGGCTTTTTGAAGCGAATTGAGAAGCCATCCATCGGTTCTGGATGGTTTAGCCGGCCCCTCCTGTCACAGAAATGGCACCTTGATTCCCCCGGATGGAAGTCCAGTGAAACAAAGTTACGGATGGTGACTCCCGAAATGCGGAGTACATGAACTCGGAACCCCTTTCCCCTTTCTTTCAATCCGACCGTCCTCGAACGCTCATTGCATTGATCAATTGCCTCTCGATTAATTAATCCAGCAACAGATACAAAACAACCAATTTCACCGAGCCGGGCTCGGCCATCACCCGATGCCGCTTGCATTCCCACGGCGGCCAACCCTCACCCACCACATCAGTTCGGAGGCAGCTCAAACCGGGCCCGGCGACCGAACGTGCGGACAACCAAGCATGTTATTTGCGGTGAGTCTGCGGAGTCGTCTTACGTACACGAACGGAACCACCTTGATGGCAATGGAATCCACGCCGGGGCGGAGGCCGCAGGAAAATGATGCAGTCGAGACCCGTCGCCGGGGTGGAGCCCTCAATGAAAAAAGGCGGGGAGAGCTTAAGTGGATCTCCCTCCTTCAATTCAATGAAACAAAGAGGGGAAGTTGAATGAAAAGCATATGATCCCATCGCTACGAAGCGGATTCTCGACGCTGCCATCGGCTTTGCTTTTCGACTTTTGAATAGCTCGCATCCATCACAGCAGATTAAACTGGCACAGCTCATATGGCGAGCTGAGTGAGTTCATTCTAGAGACCCCCCTTCCTGTTCATCAAGCTCATCATCTTCGTCTGAGCAGATATTGCAAGCCAATCGATTACCTTTCCCTCTCCCTCAGTCAGTCCCCTCACCACCTTCATCGCATCATCAATTGCCCCACAAAGGGGTTTGGCCGTTTGGGTAAAAGAGGGCAGGTCGGAACGCTCCGCGCGCGCCCGCAAACCCGCAATGGTACACCATGATAACCTTCCTTCTATCGACTGGCCGAGAACTATTGTCTTCGTGCTTTAGCGTGCAGTCGGCAATCTTAAACCCCGCTGTTTGACAATTCGAGTTAGCATCGTGGATTCACGGAGCCGTTTCCTCACACCTTCTCGATATCTCCGATTACTCCGTGGTATCCGTACCCGTGCCCGTGAGCCTACACCTGTACAATGTAGAACCTTTACAGGAAACACTTTTGCGAATTATTTTCCTACAATGCCCGGGAACCCTTTTTCTAGCATTACACAGAAACATTGATTATGTGGGTGTCAGATGTGCAGATACATACGTGCTTACACGCCCTGCTTCAGCTTACAGAATTGGGAGTCTGCAGATAATTCCCTTAAATCCCGTCGGCTACATAACTGGTGCTTCAGGTAGAGTCAACGCAACGGCAGACTGTACGATTCTTCAAGAAATCCCCAAATTCAGCGTGTGACTAGTCGCTTGGACACGGGCGACAGATATGTGGCCCAGAAAGGAAATTTGCTGCAGACCCTAAATCCGATTTCTTTCCCGAGTTTCGTTTCTACGGTTATATCCGTGGTCACACAAAGGGCAGGAGGACCTGTGCCATCAAAGGGCTCGTGCTGAAGTGAAGTGCTGATTATAAAGGTCTCTCCTCAAAGGAAGACTATACACGTAGTAGATAGACCCTTGGATGAGAGAGAATGGTGAGAAGGAAAAAAAAGTCTCCGAGAAGCCCAGCCCAGCCCAGCCCATAGGATGATCAAGGTGATGATGTGGAAAAAGGTCTTATCAATCAATGGCTGATTGCCGATCTTCCTCCGCAAAAGGAAGTCAATAAAGCTGAACCCTTATTTAGGTTCAATTTTTTTTGGCATCGAAGAACGTGGCTTCGCTCCGTTTGCTGATCGGGCGGTTGATCCGATCCGGATCTGCCAGCCATTCAGAAAGCAGCGTGAACTTGACTGACTCCAAAGTCCAAGGGCTGAAAAAATGGGTGGGAGGCAGTAGTCTACTGGGAAAGAAACGCGCCAAGACCTCGTGGCTTTTTTTTTCTGTTTCTGTTTCTGTTTCTGTTTCTGTTTCTGTTTCTGTTTCTGTTTCTGTTTCTGTTTCTGTTTCTGTTTCTGTTTCCCTGGTCTCTCCTCTGACTGACTCTCCATCGCATTGTCGGCATTCTGATCCAGATCCGATAGGTTTTGGTGTCTCTTTCAATCATCGTTTTCGCCATGTTCGTTTTTTCTTTTTCCAGTGCCGTCTTCTCCCTCCTCTCCTCCCTTGCCAGATTCCAAACGGCTCTGCCCAAGAATGGATTGGCGCGGCCGGCGATCAATCGAGTTTCCCTCACTCACTCCCTCCAATCCCTTCGGTCCCTAAACACGGCCTAAGTATCTCAAAGTGCGCAGTGGGAAAACCCGGGAGCTAGACCGGGGAAGTCGGAGTGGTAGTATTTTATTTCGTCCTTGTGATAATTTTAAGAAGAAGGGTTTTGGCCATCATTTTCTCAGTTACTAGTAGTGTACCTGTGTGAGTTAACAGTATCCTCGGTTTGAACTTCTTGTCTCTTATTGATCTTTTTCTTTCTTTGTCTCTTTTGCGGTTTTCTCTAGTCTATTCATCCGCGTCTTTCTGCCCCCGCATGGTCGATGCCCGATGGTTATTCCAGGATGGCAAGTGATGGATCCAGTTCGCGGTCACTTCTCAGCGCACATACCGGTGTGTTCAGCATCCATTGGAGACGAGTGAGTATAGAGAGGGGGGACTGCTGCCCAAGCATGAGGCGGCTTGTAATCGCCCTGATGTGAAAAAAGCACAAAGACCCATACCGTCCATTTTCGTAAATGTGATATTTCTTCCAGCCGGCAAATACACAACCGTTGGCAGACCTGGCGGATTTACCCAACAGGGAAAGTCTCGTGCTTCCGTGCGGAACAAAAGCGTGGAATAGGCCCGGGAAGTTGCAACACTGCTGCATTTTTCACTCACGTCTTGAATGTGATTTGTGATTGTCGAGTTCAAAGGTCCAACGGGGCGGCGAGACTTCCGCGGAGTCGTGTTACCGAAACCCAACGTCTCACGACTTGTCATGTCTCTCCCCTGACATTTTCAATTTTGTGGTTGCAAATACCATCCCGATGCAGTTAAGCAAAGGTAGATGAAGATGGAGTGCCAGTGTGGATGGTGGTGGCGTTCGCTTACACATGATACAGTGTAAGGTGTGACGCCGTCGGAGCCAACCATTGCTTGGCTCTGGCTGGGGCCTTTTGACCATTCAGGAAGCTCGGAATGTGTCTCATGAAAGAAGAAAGGAAAGAAAGCAAAAGTGGTGTTCGGCTTCCCCCGCATAGAATTCCATTGCTTGTGAACCTAAAGACGGGACGCGTGCAGAGCCTCCCGCGGCTTGGTTTAGAACTACAACCTCATCTCCCCGTGTCTCCATCTGTCATCTAGGTACTACCTTTTTCCACATCTTTTCTTGTCTTGCTTGCTTCCCACATGGCAACACTTGATGGAGCCACCTTCTAGACTTTGATGTCAACTTCCCGCTTTTCACATCCGCTGGTGGATAGGAAACGCTTTCGGCTTTCCCACTTTGTGACGCCCAATCTCACACCTCCATTCTTCATACTAAACTTAGCAACTTTCCACTTTTAACGCCATTTCCCGTCCTCTCCAGCTTTACCCACGATATCCTCCACTACCTGTGGAGTTCCCAACGGGGATCAACTGACGACGCTTGCTAGGAAAAGACTAGCCATCCCTTGCCCCCGAGTCTTCTTCATCTGGTTTTGTTCCATTGTTCTTTTGAGACTTCCACACTCGAACATATAATCACCCCCATTCTATGGAGCCGTGTCAGGAGCCAGTGCAGCTAACTGAACCCAGATCGACCTACACTACCTTCCTCCAGTCTTGTCGGCGTCACCTTCGTTACATATACCTACAGATGTTTGGGTCATACTGTACTGCAGGCGGCCKCCTGCATCAGTGCATCGGGCTCCCGAAGTGGACACATGTTCGGCCTAGCCCAGCAACCGGTTCGTTCTCCGATGCCTCACGGGCGATCGCAGGTTCCGGTGGATGCTGGGAATCTCGGCGCTCCGGTTTCGACCACCTGCTCAACATCACATCCAAGGGCCTGATACCACGACGTCGTTCCGGTTCCCGTTCCGCATCTGACAGCCTTTACACTTCCAAACCTGTCACACCATCACGCCAACACGCACCAGTTCTGTGATCCCGTTCAAGCAAGAGAATCCAACATGCCATGGTCGATTTGCATCGAATGCCTCTTCTTGGTGTTGCAGCGCCTTCTAAAGGATGATGAAATTTTCTTCTGTTGTTGTCTTCCCAACAAAATGCGCTTTCCGATCCCATATGCACCGTTTTAATAACCAGCCATGTGTATGCGTTTCTATAACCCTTCCGGCCCAACTCCAGAAAAACCCCTCAACAGACCAAGAGAAGCTCCCCCCCAAATTCCCTGACCTTGAAATTGTTTCTTTGTGTTCTCTACCCGATCTGTAACTCCTTAGAGGACAGGGTCCCAGGTTCCCCACTGGCCCTTGACGACACCCTCGACATCGCTCGTCACCCAACCGCCATAGAAGTCACCGGGCTGGGGCTGGGCGCGCTCGCCGTCGACATAGCACTCCCAAGGGGAGGCATAGAAGGCAAGGTAGCCCTTGATGGCCTCGTAGCCCTTTGCGGGCTCGTTGTAGGCCCAGATTCTGTTGGAAATGGTCTCGGCGGCCGAAATGGGGCTCATGATGGAGTAGTATGTGGCGGTTCCCTTCCACTCGCAGAAAGTCGACCTGGGAGTAGTCGCAAGAGGGAGGCGCACGAGCGAGGGGGGAATGTAGTAAGCTGCAGACGGGGAAGCATGAGAGTTAGTGGACGGTTTCACAAAGCTTTCGCGGCAGCGTCACGACGAGCTGAGGTGACTCCAGGTTGAGCGATGGGTTCTGCGGTGGATGTCGGGACGGGGTGTAACGCTGGAGGAAGCCGACGTGGGAACGGGGACTGCGGGAAGAACGGGGTGGACTAACTGGGTGGATGATGGGTCTCCAGAACCCAGTACGCCTCACCAGGAGGGACGTCGGCGATGAGCTGACCATGCCACTTGATCTGAATGTGACGGGGCGCCCTCTCGACCAGCGGGGGGCGCGGGAAGGTCTGCACGTTGAGCTTGCGAATGGACATGATGTTGGGTCGTGTTCCGAGCCGAGCTGTGGTGGAGTGTGGTTCCTAGCTGAGTGGGAGGCCCCAAGAGAAAATGAAAATGGATACCAAGTCTAGAGTCTAAGAGTTGTTGTTGGTAGGAAAAAAAAAGGAAATTGCCCAAGACACAAAAGATGAAATGGAGAAGAAGAGGAGCGAGTCAAGCTGGAATCCGTGGTCTATGGTTCTGCTCTAAGTTTTGTCCAGAAAACGAAAAACCCTTCACTCATATGCTCGGGGGCGCGAGCCACGAACAGGCCGCAGGAGCCACTGGGTCGCTGATAAAAAAAAGTTATCGCTCTGTACGTACAAGCCAGTCTGAGCCCAGCGAACACGCAGTTTCCTTCCGTAGTCAGTTGCGAATTGGCGGGACTTTGCTGCCCGTGCACCGTAAGCTAGAGGTACTGTGTGGCTTGCCCATGTCCTCATTCGGACCACCCGCGAGGCCGAGCCAGTTGACTCTCCCGTTCGCTCCCTTTGCTGTTCATCTTCTGGCTCAAAAGGGCTAAAAAAACGCTCCCGTTTCTCTCCACCGCAACTGTCGAGACCGTTAGAAGATCGAATCGCCGGTTCCGTTTCTATGAAAGACACTAATGCGGGCCAACAGTGCAGACCGCCCAGCAACGAATGAGGCTCGCTGTTTACCGCTCAATTGGCCAACTCACGGTGCCAAGCGGGACCCTAAGATTTGCGGCACACTGGCAGTTTGGCACACACTAAGGGGGCACCAGCCACAGGACTGCGTCATAGCGTGGAATCCGTGGAAAGCGCGGGCAGGGCGGGGTGGCAATGCAGAGGCCCACATGCTACTCGCCAATCACGGCTCCGTATTTCGGGCGATTACCTCGCGCTGACAGGCCCGCCGACCCAACGGACCTTCCGGATCTTCCTAACCTGAACGTCTTCCCGTCATTTTGAACCCTGTCGTGGTGTGTCACGCTCGCCAGGCTCCAGTTTCCCGTGCGTCCACAGCAGCCGCCCAACAGCACAACAGGCACTAAAAGGCTAGCAGTGACTTACGTAGCACTAACTACAACTCCTCCAAGATATCGATCAGGTATTCCCGTCCATTATCGACACGCCATCCATACACCTACTCGACCCGATACGATAGTATTCCAATCGCCGGCCATCATCCGTCACGACAACCGTACCCGCGATATCCTACGATCGGAGGATCAAAGCCCACCGCTTGACTTCATTCGTTGTCCCCGCCGAGTCCTGCGTAGTCACCGACCGTCACCCCGACCCTAAACCCCCCACCTCCCTCCATTAGCGACCACCACACCGCGAAACCACGATGGCGAACCGACAACTTGCTAGAGACATGCAAGTCGAGTTTCAAGCCCGCGTATGTTCTACCATCGTTCCGCCACTTGAGCCTTGGTTGTTCCTTGCGTCCGTGGACCATCCCTTGCAGCGTCGCCTACCCTGCTTGCGATCTTCCATAGACGACATGGAACAATCACAGAACAACATGAGAAAACATCGATTAGTTGCTAATGACTATCACGGATTGGCAGTTCAATGCCAAGCAAGCACGACGTGAATCACAGAAGGCTGCCAAACAAGACAATGAGTTGAAGAAGCAGATCCAGAATGTTCGTTACCCTGTCCATTCCCTTCTTCGCCCTTCGGTGTCTGTTGGCTGGTGTCCCACAATATTTTCCTAGCCTCGCGTTGTCCCTCTTGCCCAGATGGATGCACATTCGTAATCTCTACCATCGTCACTATCGATACTGGCCAGCATCGGCTTTCCATGACATACACTTTGGGGAATCCCCATGCCATCGTGTCACCGTATTTACAAGAAACGTCCAAACTAACAAGCCATGGTTGTCCTTCTCTAGCTTCTCAAAAAGGGCGAAACCGCGCAAGCCGCCCAAAAAGCCCGCATGCTGCTCGCCAAACAAGCCATCGCCCAACAAATGGACCAAGCCGCTGACATGGCCGAGCTCAGCGTCGCCCAGATACAGGCCAACAACGCCATGAACCGCATGACGTACATGATGGCCCAGTCGTCCAAGACCATGTCGCGGGCCCAGCGCAGCGTGAACCCCGAGAAGACGCTCCTGACGCTGGAGCAGTACAAGCAGCAGAACGAGGAGTACGCCATGAGCAACGGCATCTACACGGACGCCATGACGCAGAGCACCAGCGTGCAGGTGAGCGACGATGCCGTGCACGAACTGCTCGGCAAGCTCGCAGACGACGCCGGACTGGAGCTGGGGCAGGAACTGAATAAGGCCAGCGCCAGCAAGGTTGATCCGAACGCTGCTGTCCAGCAGGCGGTGAGCCAGACGGCCGAGCCGACTCCGGAAGAGGAAGATGCCCTGCAACAGCGTTTGCGGGCTTTGCGGGCTTAAGCCGGGGCCAAGCACTGAAACTCTCGGGCCGTTTTCTTTTTTCTTAACTTTGTCGGGAGAATCCGAAGAAAGAGCGAAGAAGAAGAGAAGAACTGGAGAGGTTGGATGAATCGGGAGAGGCGGTTTGGGTGGGTCGTCCCGCTGTCGGGATACGTGGGGCGAGGTGGGATCGGCTACTCGGCGGAGGCTCCAAAGGGCGGTGAAGCCGGGATGGTTCGATTTCGAAAACGCATGCCGGGTCGACGGAGAGATATGTACGACTACGTACAACGGGGATGATGACGCAAAAGACCACTACGAAGAACAACTCAGAAAGCCTTCTTCTCGTGGCTCTTGAGTTCTTCCAGATGACGAAGGACATGAATGGGATGGGATTATTGGGGGCGGATGGTGTTTTCCGAGGGAACAGGTCACCTCTGAAATGTTGGATTTTAGCAGCAAACTGTATATGATCGGGTCTCGGTTTCTCATTCTCGGCTCTCACGAGCAGTGCTGCCGTCGCTTCTCTGGACGACTCGGTCACTTGGTGGGATGATGATCATTTGTCACTTTTTGGTCATTGGCGTTTTTAGGTACTAGCAGATAAACCTGATTTTTGTTCCTTTTCTTCCTTCATGCTTCTTTCCTTCCCGCTGCCGATTGCATCGCTACGTTACACGACAACGGGCTTGGGTGGGATGATCACCAGGTACGCGAGCCTACACGACCCTTAAACCTTCAGGGAAAGGTGATCTTCCTGATCCTGTTAATCATGTATCAGTAGGTATCCCGAACTACGTCCGACCAGGTTGAACGGCTGTCTCGTCAACAACCAATACCTATCTATCATGTATCATGCCCTTGAAGATCAGGCTAACAGTAGCTCCCCAAGTTCATACGTGTACCTTCTATGCCTCGGCTCGATTGAATATCTGACGGTTGGCCGTCAACTAATTTGTATACCTTTTGATAGGAGCAGAAAAGGGGGTGGCAACATTGCTAGCAAAAACCCCCCTTTTCTGCCTCCTGACTACGATATCGAAACCACGGCTTTGGCCTCTACAGCTCACACTTACTTGTTGGAACAAACACTTCACTATACCAGTGCCACGAGCCTTCTCGCGCAGTTCATTCAACGATTCTTCTTTCTGTGTTAAACCAACGAACGCTTCTTCATGTTGGTTATCATCCGTCATGACTTTTTGGCATCCCGACCGACACTGAGTAGTGGTTTCCGCGATACAGTGATGTACATATAGCAAACCGAGACAAGGTAAACAAATACCCCATGCCATATTTAACGCATCAAACTAGGTTACAAAGATAAAAGCTGCTCGTGATGATATTTATACGCGCAACCACGACTTGTCAAAAGCTACAAACCAACCAAATCAAACCTATCCATACATACATAGGTATTTACATACACAAACACAAACACGCACACGCCTCACATATACAAACTACCTTAGCCACAGCCGTGATATCCCTCCCCTCTCGATCAAACTCCTGCGTCTGCGTCGTCGCCATCATCTAATACAGCTTAGGCTCCGGAACACACCACATTTGATGTATACTGACTTTGGACCACAAGCAAGTTCAGAAATCTACGACACACACATTCTCTCCTCTCAACTACCTAGTCAAGAAGGACCAGCATACCAAGCCTCACTGGTTGTATTAGTTTCACAGATCACTCACTAGGACTAACTAGCTCACTCCAGTCACCTACCTCTCATGGGCTCACTCAGTTGTTAATTCGTCTATGTCATTGTCAGAAGGGTTGCAGGCCAGGCAGACCAGAAAGAAGAGGAGGAGAAGAAAAGCCATTCCCGTCATATTTTATCTTGTCGACAACTTGGACTTGGACTTGGACTTGGACTTGGAGTTGGGGTTTGGGAGTAGGTAGGGAGTACAAAGATCACGAACGGTCAATTCAGAGCAGCTCCTCCTCACTCTCTATCTGGTCCAGAGAGCTTGGGGACGGGAGCTTGTCTGGGGAGCTTGGAGAAGCCTCTGGTTGCCATGGATGCCATGGATGCCAAGATCCAAGATGGGGAGAGTTGGAAGAGGGGAAAGAAAGAGACTGAGCGATGTTGTGGCATTTCTTCCTTTGGGCAAGAACGAACGAGGGGTGAAGTGAATCTCCATTCCTATAGTGTGTGGTTTAAGGGATACAATATCTGGGCCCGAGTACCGTATAATCTCGGGAAATTTGGGTTTGGTAAAGGCAGGGTTAAAGGTGTCCGATAATAACCACGTACATGCTCTTTGCGGACCGATCACCAAACGCATCTGGCAGACCTTTCAATCGTGCGTCTTCTGCACGACACCGAAACTCAATTTCCCGATATTATACGGTACTGTTGGGGGTTGAGTTCTTCAGTCTTCCTACGGCTTTTTGTTGGAACGAGTAGGTCCATCTCCTACCTACCTGCCCAGTAGGATCCTGGGTTTTTTTTTTTTTTTTTTTGAGACATCGGGCAAGTATGACACATCCGACATGAGATGTCTGTCACACTTTGTATTGAGAGGCTGTAGGCGCGGTTGCAAGTCATGAAGTTGCCCATCGGTAATAACAGAGATGACGAGGCTGTTCGTTTAGAGAGCGTGACAGAATCCCTCCCAATTGACTGACTGACTGACGACTGACTAACGACGTTGAGCATCCATCTTCTTCATTAAGAAAAAAATGAACTCAAAGTCCCAAGAATCATGGTTACTGGGGGGTATAACATGGGTATGAATAGAGCAAGTGGTGTTTTTCCCGCAGCCACTCCGCACCTTGGCTAAGGTGTTCGCAGGAGGAGGAGGAGGAGGAGGAGGACAGGGGAGTGCGGGTTGGTCCCTGTGGTGATATTGGATCCTGCAAGTTGTTGGATGTCAACCCCGCGTTCACTTCTTATGTCACGGGGTGAGCATTACTGGAAAGCAGCGTCTTCCCCTCCTTCATCCTTCCAATGAAGATCTTCTTGAAGACCAGCAATGACGGACGCACCACGACCGGTACAATCGGTAGCCGGAAGATTGGTCACACTCGGTGAAAGTGGAGAGAACTAGTTCATGCACTCCAATATTGGTTTCGACACCTCTTCAAAGCTCAAGATCCATCAAGGTACACTTGGAACTTCCCTGGGGGTTACTAATGAGTGCCGAGTGATTGTACAACAATGACGATCCTGAACATGAACGAGGATGCACCATTGATACATTTCAACCGCTCTCAGGTATGTGCCATATTGATCCCGCTCACACTGGTCTGATGGGTGCTTCTCTCTTTAGACCATCTACAGGTCGAAGCTCAGAATGTCAAAGGGGATATCAGGTTTTTGTAAGAGCGAGCAACTGCTGTCCAGGAATAGCCGTGTTCCTGAATTGGGACGACAATTATTTTGGGCCTCATATTGAGGAAGGCGGGCTCCAATCAGAGTCGTCACCAGAGGGATTCTTGGATCTTTGCCATCACCACACACACCCATTCATCCCTGCTCATCCCAGTCGAGCCGTGGCACAGCCCAGCTATGGGATGCATTTCTCATCTGGGTAAGTTGAAGAGGGGTTCCCAAAGATGCATTGCAGCCCTTGAGGATCAAGTGGTCTTCGTATTGGTTAGGACTCGTGGGAAAGGGGTCCCGAAGGGCTTGAGGACTAGTTCGGTGT
The DNA here is from genome assembly GCA_009804965.1 of Neurospora sp. FGSC 26632. Lineage (NCBI taxonomy): Eukaryota > Fungi > Ascomycota > Sordariomycetes > Sordariales > Sordariaceae > Neurospora > Neurospora sp. FGSC 26632. The sequence goes on along the minus strand of RAOH01000173.1, from coordinate 23,187 downwards.
GGTGGGCAACCTCGACGATTGACCAGAATCATCATCAAAGCAATGCGAGGACCGATGTTGAGGATTCCGGCTGCCTGAGGGATTGTCGGCTTCAAACTCTTGTAGGTTGAGAGGGGAAGGAAGGTGAATGCGGGGGTCGTTCGGTAGATGAGAGTGATTTGAATCGGCCGTGTATAAGAAGTGTAGAACTCCCAGTTGTGGATGAGTCGAAGTGTTACTTAGAAAATTACGTGAAAGGGCCAAAAGAAATTCTGATTTGGACAACACGCGGGCTCATATCACGATGTCTCCCCTACCGGAGGAGTTCGATATCATTGTGTGCGGAGGAGGAAGTTGTGGGTGTGTGGTTGCTGGCAGGTGAGTTGCATGGCTTCAAGCCGCACTTTTGTCGTCCTTTGAAGCTCATGAACATCTCGACAGGTTGGCGAATCTCGACCATAACCTCACAGTGCTTCTCATTGAGGCTGGCGAGAGCAATCTCAACAATCCTTGGGTATTCCGACCTGGTATCTTTCCTCGGAATATGAAATTGGACTCGAAGACCGCAACATTCTATGAGTCCAAGCCATCGAAGTGGCTTGGTGGTAGAGGTGCCATTGTGCCCGCAGCTCATGTGCTCGGTGGAGGATCTTCCATCAACTTCATGGTATGCGTGGTGGTGAAATCCCTGCTTTCAGGAAGCCAAGCTAACGAAACCCAGATGTACACTCGAGCTTCCGCGTCAGACTATGACGACTTCCAAGCCAAAGGATGGACAACCAAGGAACTGCTTCCCCTTATGAAGAAGCACGAAACGTACCAGCGTGCATCTCACAATCGGGATATCCACGGCTTTGAAGGCCCAATCAAGGTGTCTTTTGGGAACTAGTAGGTTCCATGAAGAAATGATGGCTATCTTGAGACTGACCGGTGATAGTGCGTATCCCATCAAGGATGACTTCCTCAGGGCGGCTGAATCCCAAGGTATCCCCGTAGTGGACGACCTACAAGACCTGAAAACTGCACACGGTGCTGAGCAGTGGTTGAAGTGGATCAATCGTGATGTAAGTGTCCATCACTCCGATAGTTGGTGCCAAACTAACGACCAACTTAGACTGGCCGCCGGAGTGACAGTGCTCATGCCTATATCCACGCCACTCGGGCTGTTCACTCGAACTTGTATCTGGCTTGCAACACCAAGGTCGATAAGGTGATCATTGAGAATGGTCGAGCAGTTGCTGTACAGACTGTGTAAGTCAGAGATGTACGCTCTCGTATGTCAGGTCGTCAACTAACACACGGACAGTCCAACGAAGCCTATGGGCGACGTAAGTTGGTGTGAATCCAGGGAATGAATGGCCCTTACTCACTTGGACAAACTTCTTAGGATCGTGGAGTACGCATTTTCCGAGCTCGCAAGCAGATCGTCGTCTCCGGTGGAACGATGTCCTCCCCTTTAATTCTCCAGCGCTCTGGCATCGGTAAGTAATGTTGAAGATTGACTAGAAGAGCTCGAGCTAACAAAGAGCAGGTAACCCTGAAAAACTGCGGCAGGCTGGGGTCAAACCAATTGTCGATCTTCCTGGCGTCGGTCTGAACTTTCAGGATCATTATTTGACATTCAGCGTGTACCGAGCAAAGCCGGGCACGGAGACGTTTGATGACTTTGCCCGTGGTGACCCTGAGGTGCAAAAGCGTAAGTTCAAGCTGTTCGACCACATGTAGTGTTATCGAGAGTCTTCTGACTTGTAAAGGTGTTTTCGACGAGTGGAATATCAAAGGCACTGGGCCACTGGCAACGAACGGTATCGAGGCCGGCGTGAAGATTCGACCAACTGAGAAAGAGCTGAAGGAGTTTGAGAAGTGGCCGACTCCGCATTTCAAGTCAGGTTGGGAGACGTACTTCAAGAACAAGCCGGACAAGCCGGTGATGCACTACTCTGTGATCGCCGGCTGGTTCGGTGACCATATGCTCGTGTGAGAAGCACCTTTGGCCAACGGCCCCATGCTGGGATCGCCATTGCTGACATGTAGCTGTCCCACAGCCCTCCTGGCAACTTCTTTACAATGTTTCACTTCCTGGAGTATCCCTTCTCGCGCGGTTCGACACACATCAGGTCGGCTGACCCGTACGAAGTGCCCGACTTTGATGCTGGGTTCATGAATGACGAACGAGACATGGTGCCGATGGTGTGGGGCTATATCAAGTCGCGTGAAACGGCTCGGAGAATGGATGCCTATGCTGGCGAAGTTCAGAATATGCATCCTTTCTTCGACTTTTCCTCTCGGGCGCGTGCCTATGACCTCGATTTGGAGGACACCAACAAGTATGCGCTGCCTGGCAACATCACTGCTGGTATCCAGCACGGCAGCTGGACAGTGCCAGTGCCACCGGCGGATGAGAAGCCCAACGCGCTACATGTGACAAGCAACCGCAAGGCAAAGAGAAAGGAGCTCAAGTACTCTGACAAGGACATCAAAGCCGTTGAAGAATGGGTGAAGCGTCATGTCGAGACGACTTGGCACTGCTTGGGGGTAAGTTGCTTCCGGGCCATTGCAAACGGCACAAGGCAACAGATTGCTGACTTGGTTTCTTGCAGACGTGTTCCATGGCTCCTCGGGAAGGCAACAGCATCGTCAAGCACGGCGTCTTGGACGAGCGCCTCAACGTTCACGGCGTGAAGGGCTTGAAGGTGGCAGACCTTAGTATTTGCCCCGACAATGTCGGCTGTAACACGTAAGTATTAGCCACCCCATTGTTCGAAGACTGGTTAAAACAACATTATTAATTACGGTTGCACTCTTCAGTTATTCAACAGCTCTGCTCATCGGCGAGAAGGCGGCTGTCCTTGTTGCAGAAGACTTGGGGTACTCGGGCGAAGCACTCCAGATGAAGGTTCCCGATTATCACGCACCGGGCGAGAACAGGCTTACCTCAAGACTTTGAGGCCGTTGGATGCCCATTTTGAGAGACCGAGATCTTTGCGTTTTCGTTTCGCGTATTGGAACTTCGCCGATGTTGAGTTTGAGGGTGGTGTGTTTTGGATTTGGCTGTATCAGTTCTTTTTCTGGAATCTGAGAATAGTCTTTCGGTGGCTTGGGAGAAGTTGAATTTGTTTGCAATTTCGATTGTTCCATTGGCTATAATCATGGCGGGATTGCATCGACAATCCCGTAACCCAGAATTCTTGGATGCGCATTACCAAGTATGGCCGTCCTGAAGTCCTTGAGGAAGTGTTCCTTAGCAAGGCGAAGGTTGGGTACTCCCAGCAGTCGCGAATCGTCCGTTATCTTGGTCCTCGCATCCACTTTCGTCCCTGGGATCTTGGGGAAGAGCACTTGGTTTAGCACGTGAATTAGACTTGGGCGAGCTGGGTTGGGTCTTTCCAAAATAGCGGGTGTGACATGCCCTGGCACTTGCGGAAAAGGTCTTCGGTTAGGCTAGTAAAACCTGCAAGGTACAGTACACTAGCTGCCTATCAGACCACGTGCGCGTATCGATATACTAGGTAGATACTTAGTGTATGTACTAGTGATGGGGTTGTGTGCCGAGCAAGTTACCGCCTAGGTAGTCTAGACCCTTTTATGGGTGCGTGTCACACCTTCCACATGATTGGCCAAGTTGCCACGGCATTTCACATAATACCTTGGGAACAAGATCTTTATCAACTAAAGCCAAAGCCTTGAACTTAGACACAATTAAGAAGCGCTTGTTTTTCCTACACTTTTATTGTTTCAATTACGTTCATACGAATACATCAAGCAACACCTAAGCCACAAACGACCATCATGACCACAAGAACCGACGTCCCAGTTGGGAGTAACACGGCGGAGATAGGTTCCAATCCTACCATATCCGCGAAAGAAGCCCAACCTCAAGACGTCGAGAAGCAGCCATCAACGAAGGCAGGGGACGATAGCCAAAAGAAGGTCTCGGCATTCAAGTCCCTCGGCGTTCTCGATCGATTTCTGGCCGTGTGGATTCTCCTGGCAATGATCGTCGGCGTTCTGCTAGGTAACTTCGTCGAGGATGTCGGCCCGGCACTGCAGAAGGGGAAATTTGTTGGCGTATCTATCCCGATTGCCATTGGACTCCTGGTGATGATGTATCCTATCCTCTGCAAGGTGCGGTACGAGTCTCTGCACGAGCTTTTCTCCCACCGCGACATCTGGAGGCAGATTGGGTTTAGCATTTTTGTTAATTGGATCGTTGCGCCTTTCATCATGGTAAGCATCTCTTGCCGTTAATTTTGCCTTACGTTTAAATATGATTCTAAGACTAACTTTGCCCCGTGACAGCTCGGATTATCATGGGCATTCTTACCTGACAAGGAAGAACTTCGTGTCGGCCTCATCCTCGTTGGCCTCGGCAGGTGCATCGCCATGGTGCTCATCTGGACCGGCCTCGCCGGTGGCGACAACGAGTATTGCGCCATTTTAGTTGCCATCAACTCCATCCTCCAGATGTTTCTCTTTGCTCCGCTGGCTGTCTTCTTTATCCGCGTTATCAGCGGCGAATCTGGCGTGCAGGACGTCTCGTACGAGGTCGTCGCTACAAGCGTCGGAGTCTTCCTCGGCATCCCCCTCGGCGCCGCCATCCTTAGCCGTTTTATCCTCCGCTGGCTCGCTGGTCCCGTATGGTTCGAGAAGGTCTTCCTGCGCTTCGCGAGCCCTTGGTCTTTAATCGGTCTGCTGTACACGATCCTGGTGCTCTTTGCCAGCCAAGGCCATGCTGTGGTCCATCAGATTGTGTCGGTGGTGCGCGTGGCCGCGCCGCTGCTCGTGTATTTTATACTTATCTTCAGCGTGACGTTATACGTGACGTACCGTATGGGCATGGGCTACGCACTCGCTGCGACGCAGAGCTTCACGGCTGCGAGTAACAACTTCGAGCTCGCCATCGCCGTCGCCGTGGCGACGTTTGGAGCTAACAGCGATCAGGCGCTGGCGGCAACCGTCGGGCCGTTGATTGAGGTGCCGGTATTGATCGGTTTGGTCTACGCCGTGCGGTGGGCTGGCAACCGGTGGGCGTGGAAGAACTGAATTTGGTATAAGTAAGCACAAGATAGACATTAATAATTTTTCCAGTCTGCACAAAATGAGCGCTGTAGGGAGTGATATGGTTGTTATTATCAAAGGATCGTATCTTTACGGCAACACACCGCAACTGCGTATAAAAATACAGAAAAGACAAATTACAATAGAGAATAGAATTGTCCTGCCTCGTCCAAGAGGTCAAAGACCCTTGTATTCTTGACAATACAGTCGCTCGGGCCGGTACAACCGAGGACTACTCGTACACGACTGGTGTCTGCGTGACCATGCATGTTGGCGAGGATAGCAGCCGCTACTTCGCAGGACGTCTCCATGCCTGATTTATAGCGGACATCTGGATCGGGTAGATGCGACGGGGAAGTTTCGCTAGAACGTGGCCAATCTCCCAGAAATGTTGGTGTGTCATCCTCATGCGGCGTGCCGATCGGTTCGACAAGACGAGAATTCTCTTCCTTTCTGCGTGGCGGGTTTTCGCATGACGATTCCGGATTGCAACTGCGTGCATGTGTCTTGGGTTGCTCCACGTTCAGCAACGCCATGACAGAGGACACGTGAGGAGTGCTCGAAGCTGTACTAGCCCTTGTCATGAGGCAATTCTGAACCAGCTGATCGTCGATGGGACTTGGATCTCCACGGCCTAGAAACTCTTCCACTTCAGCATCAGAGACCCCTCTTTGAAATAGCAAAGCACGTAATCTCTTATTCTCGTGCGACACTTGACGGGCAGCCTGCTGCATCTCGAACGTGGCCTGAATACCGAGCCGCTTCTGCTCATCTAAGCGCCGCTGCAAGTCACGCATGAGCTCCTCCCGGCGGGCCCGAGACCGCCGCTGGTTTTCGCGTACCCGCTGCCTCGTCTCCGCTGTCTTGTGCTATTTCCTTCCGTCAGTCAAGGTCCTAAGGGAAAACTAGATCGCAGTGGGCTCGGTCACCTTCCACGGCATGGTTCGAAGAAGAAACGCCAACACTTTTCAAGACTGGAAGGCGATAGCTGGAGCTTGGAACTGGATCTCTGTGCTGTCGGGCTGAAGATATATACCTACTAGTCTCCATGCCAAACGTGCTCCGAATCTGTCATCCCCCATTTTTTGCCCCTCCGGTGGATCGCTTACCGAGCCACTTGTAGCGCAGTCGCTTTGTACCTTTAACTGCGGGTCCAAATGGCTTGTGAGGGACAGTGGGGATTGTGATTGGTGGGTGGGTGGGCGGTGTGGGAAGAAGTACCTCACTGAAAGAAGCGTGTACGCAACAGACCTTGCCATGTCCATCTCGAAAGCATGATGCCGCGTTCCAGCTGCTGACGGGAATTAGTGCCCGAGCTATTGGAAAGTTCACCACTCATTTATCAAAGCAATTTCGGCGGGATTGAGCGAGCTATAGCATTACGGATCTTGTCAAGCTTGGGAGCCCAGCATGACTTCCCGAAATTCGCGCTGACTTCTAGGACGTGCTTTTGCGCCAGACAGCCGGGTCATATTCATCCATCCATTGCACGTACTCCTCGCCAGCAGTGGCCCAGCCCTTGACTCCATCAAGGAGCACTAGGCTCTGCATACGGATGTCTCCCTGTTGAGATATGTGGTCGGCGAACCAGCCGGCAGCACGATTTCCCCGACCACGTGAAGACCCTGCTTAAGTGGTTAGCCCACTTCGTTCCACTCTCAAGTTTAGAGCTTGCGACCTACCGCAGTACCAAATGACCTTACGCAGACCGGCTGCCTTGAACATCTCATAGAGGGTTGGAATGGTGGACCATAGGCTCTGGGCGGGCAAATTGATGGACCCGCGAATTGTCCCCCCCTATTCACAAATTAGTCAATATGTTATTGTGTTTATGCCTATTCTTAGACAGTTATATCACCACACATACCTCGTAGTCGGCCCTGCGGAGATCAACAAGGACAAAGTCCTTGCCAGCCACGTTAAGCCCATTGCGAAGCATCTCCAACACCATGTCGCGCGTTATAGATGGTGCCTCTGTCTTCGGTGCCGGATAAGCTGCGTGCCACGGCGGCGGCGCCGCGGCGCTAACTTGAGTGGTAGAAGTCATCGTCAAAGTTCCCCAATATGGCAGAGCAGGTATGCGGTGACGAAGCATAGATATGAATCCAGATAGGTTATTCGGTCGTACCGGCATGAGTATCTCCTTTAATAATTTCGAGAACCTTGTCGACTTTTATATTATATCACTCGGTCCGGGTGCTGCCGATGACTGGGGCCGCCGTAGGAGCCTGTCACACCCAAAGGATAATTGGTTGAAGAGGACTCTTACTAAAAGATGCCCGCCACGTGCCGTCGTGGCCGTCAAGACCAGAGCTACTGTTGGGGGACCCGCTTGAACGTCCTCTGTCGTCTAATGTTTCGTAAATTGGAGGCGTTTGATATTGGAACGCTTACAGGTAGCATATGTTTCCACTCGAGACTAGGTAGCGAACCGCTTTTCTTCGAGCTTCAGAACTTCGTTATGAAGGCAATTAGGTAAGGTTGGTTCCCGCGAGATCTGCCTGTCTCGCCATGCAGGGCAATGAATAAAAAGTCTTAGCCCTAATCGCTGACGACTTTCCATCGAAGGATAGAAGTTCCGAAAACTTGCCAGTGATCGATGCGTCACATTCCTAGATGACGATTAGGGTATCGATTATCCAGAAGACAAAAACTCATATACCTTCCCGCGCCTTTTGTGGTTAAGGTGTACATCTAGGTGCTAAGTCCTCATCTATCCCAAAGTTACTTTTTCTTGATGCTTTTATTATAGCTTTACGAAAAGTCACTGCATCGAGAAACTAACATCACCAGTAAATTCAGCGCGCCCAAAAGGGGGCTCTTTGCTCGGRCCAGTTTTATATAGGGTTGTGGTGAAGTTGATGCAGCAGTTGGAAGAAAGATTGGCAAAAGTATCCAGGACTTGGGGTTTTTTTTTTTTTTTGCCTGGACGCGGGAAGGTACATGAGTTTTGTCTTCTAGATAATCGTTTCCGACAGCTGAGAGTCCTGCGGGGCGGATCTTGCTCTTACGTCCCTCGCAGCCAGCCCGCTTGGTCTGGCCCATGATGACGCCGAATTCCTTTTTCGCTTACCCTCTAGCCTCCTCTACGTATTATTCCTCACAAAACCACCCGGCTTCCTATTGTATGGAGCCGTTGGCAGAGTGCATTGGCCTTTCCACGGAACTTTGACATAGTCTCCTCCCATATCACACTCCATTGGTCACCGGCTGCAGCTTTGCCGCCCTTTCCTCCTCCTGCATCTTCTCGTCCTTCAGCCTTCGCTCCTCGCGCTCGCTAAACCGATCCCCAAATAGGTCAAAGTGTTGACGCATAACGATCGTGTACTTGACCAGTTCCTCCATGCAGTCCACCAGGCGGTCGCGGTTCCCGCTAGGTATCATCCGGCTTCCCTCGGACTCGGTCGTGAATTGAGTATACGCCTTCGGCACAGAGCTCTGGTTCGGGATGGTGAACATGCGCATCCACCGGCCGAGAATTCGCAGCGAGTTGACGGTGTTAAATGACTGCGAGCCGCCACTGACCTGAGCGACGGCCAGTGTCCTGCCTTGGGTCGGGCGTACAGAGCCCGTTGATAGCGGGATCCAGTCTATTTGCTGCTTGAAGATGCCTGTCTAGTACGGAGTAGTCAGGTGAATGGGCTCCGGGGAGGATCAGTCCTTGATATTGACGGGTTTTGGAGACTTACTAGGTTACCATGCTGCTCCGGGCTAACCCAAACTTGGCCGTCGCTCCACTTGCTCAGCTCGCGCAATTCTTGTACTTTGGGGTGAGAATGTTGCAAATCGTCCTTTTGGGGGAGGCCAGTCGGGTCGTATACTCGGACATCGCAGCCCAGGCGGAAGAGGATACGTGCTGCCTCATAGGCCAAGAGCCGCGAGTACGACCTGACCATGTCAGCAAATGAAAATATCTGCCAAAGCAGCTGGGATTGCCCTTCAAATAGTGTCCGTTCAGAGCATTTGGACTTACCGGCTTCTCAAACTGCCGTACAAAACGAGGATACGCAAGCGGTCTTGTGTCCTGAGCAGCATCTCCGACTCCACTAGCTTCAGCACGGCGCTCAGCTCCAGGTCGGCGACCCAGTCGTTGGCGACACAGGCGTCGGGAAGTAGGAAGGGTCGATAATTCTCCCGGATGGCGGCATCGTCCTCATGAGCTCCAATGGCAAAGGTTCGACGGCTATAAGCCGGATCGACAGTGAGTTGCACGGCAGCCCTAGCCGCGTAGGCGTTGTTCAGGTCCCCGTGTCCGTTCATGGCTAGGTGAGAGTGCAGGCGCCTTGAGGACCTGTTGCAGGAGTAGAATGGTCGAAGTCGTAAATGGCTCATGAATAGACGGATGGTGGCCTCAGATCAGAGGCGTAAAAGTTAAAGATTGAACCCGCGTAGTTTCAGGAAGTAGTATATGGAAGTTGAACAATGAATCGTGGGTTCAGGACCCTGTTTGTCCAATCAGCCTCCGGGTATGACAAGCTCCAGCGAAACCCATGCATTTGATTTAGCGTGTTTTTGACCCAATCACATCTACGGAAGCGAGTTCATGACTGTGGCTTGGGGAAGTATCGGAGCATATCTGGAAAAGCGGCGGAAACAGTACACCTCTGCCGGGATATAAGGTTAGCGCGGTGAATTTGTAAGAGTGGCTTACTAGACAATAAATTCCCAAATTGATGATAGCTAAGACTCTAATCTATTGTATGACTTAGCGGCTTGGCTGTACCACGCTAACCTTTTATATCCCGGCAGAGGTGTATCGTTCGATGGTGCAAAGTGGTTTTGTCACACCCCGTGCCTGATTGGCGGATCGTGGAAAACTCCCCTCCAACCCCAGACAAGCACGACTCGAGCACGGGTAATGACTTAGGCCTGCCACTTATACCATGGATGAGAAGATGCAGGTACTCCATCCATGCTGTACACTACTGGCAGAAAGTCAAATCCTCTTGCCAATACTATCCGTCGATAAGAACTGAAACTGGTCGCCACGTGGGCCTTGGCCCATATGAGCCTTTGCCACCATCCTGAACAAAGCGCTCTTTGTGATGACATTCAACAACTGGAGCAGAGTGGCTACCAACACCAATTCAAGACTCACAGGATGAAACTGTGGTATGGGCGATAGATAGGTCGGATATGCGGCCGGTATCTTCCTTGATGAGAACGGCGTGCGTACCTCCAATGTATCGGTACACGCCTGGACGAGTTATCCACCCGTATCACCCGGAGGAACAGAACGATACACTGTTTACCCGTCAACACCAGCAGCAGTGCGACGACCACCACGACCACCGCAAGGAGCGTGACAACCACGGGAGGAGGAAGCACACCAACATCACTTGCAACTGAAACCAGGCAAAGTGAAGCCTCATCGGACACAGTGCCTGCATCTCCATCTCCATCAGGGTTATCTAACAACATCGGACTCAAAGTCGGCCTCGCGCTCGGTATCCCTCTCGTGGCTTTGATCAGCGGCATCGCCGTCTACCTCCTCATGCGAAGACGCAAACGCAACGGCGATACCACCACCACCATCAACAATAACAATGGCCCATCAGAAACTGTCACGTACGAGTATTTTGAAAGGATACAAGGAGCCAATGCCGATGGTCCAGACAGCTCCGGCGGAGATTTACGCTTATCCATTGCAGGAGGGGCATGCCGAGTTGGAGGCACCGAGCAGGGAACAGGAACTCATGGGAAGCACGAGAGTTGGGGAGCGTCGGTTCAGTTTTGAAAGTTCTGTGTGGGGGTAGCGTTAGCAAGTGAAGTCTGGTTTAGGGTTTGAACTATGAGGTGAGGGATTATCTTCTTCAACGTTTTCTCCGGTGTGGTGTATCCTTCACGGCAAAACTGTGTCTTCAACGCCGCCTCCCTGTTTGGCTTCGTGTGAACAAAAGGTGATTGTGAACTCGTTATTGTATGTAAGGAGACACTCCCACGAGGCTCCAGGTCAAGCCCAGACTTATACCAAGATCGGCCCCACTTAACAAGACGGAGAGCGGGAGGCCGGTCCACTCAAGGCCGGGCCCTGGCGATCTGTAGAAGTCAACATATAGGTATCCGCAGGAGCATGGGCTTAGGCTTCCAGTGAACCCAATGTCCCCTCAAAGTCTCCAGTCCGAGGTGATCTGAGTTTTTGGCRGAATGAATATGAATAGGTTCAATCACATTGCTCAAAAGACAGAAAATGAAGCCCGGAGCAAAAATGAGGAAAAAAGCAAAATGCTCAGCCGCCCAAGCCTGGAGTTAAATCCGAGGCCAGTTGCAACCTACGAAAACACCACGCATTTTCTTACACCTACCACGTCGGTCCCGGGGAAGGTCCCGCTGGAAAGCTGGGGCCCGTGAACGTTCAGACGGATTGCGCGAAGTCGGGTAGAGAAACCAGTGCATTATAGACTGCTGGGTTGCTTTCATGCGTAGATTTTAAGCGTTTGATAGGTATGAAAAACTTGTCAGACTTGTCGGCGATAGCTTCGGCCTCATTGACGTCTTCCGTGATACAGCCCAAGGTTGAAGCTTGATGTGGTTCAGTGAAAGTCGGCAGCTGCACCCCAGCTTTGCACCCCACATTACCGCCCCGGAAGGATCCGCTCGACCCCTGAGCAGCCCTGTGGCCCTTGCTGCCTGAGGCGCCACAGCACTTTCCACAATCATCCTTCCTGCAGCATCCAGGAGGAGCCGAGGCCCAGCAAATCCACGAATATCCACCATCTCCTGGCGACCTGAACCCGGCACGCACTGACCGTTCACTTTTACTCTGACCAACTTCCCCGACCCAGATCGAGAACCGTTCTGCAACCGACTGGCAGGCAGCGCCGATTTTTGTGTGTCATCTCCATTCTGGATCCAGGGCATCCCATCCATCCATCGATTCATCCAATTTCGTCATAGCAATCTAGCGGCTTCATATTCGCACCATAACCGGACCCCCAGCTTAGTTTCCATCCGACAAGCTCCCATCCGCTCGCCCCTGCGAAGCTCGACATCAACCTCCCGATATCAAGTCCACAATCGATTGCGACACGATCGCGACACGATAACGACGACACTTCATCTCGGTTCCGGCATTCGGTCAATGTCGCGCCCCTAATCTCGAGACCAACACCCGAAAAAGGACAGTCCAGAATCCTCAATGTCGACGGCCGCCGACGTCCCTAGGTTCAAGAGCCCAAATCCCATGATCCAATCCATGTCAGCAACAAAGCGATCGACTACCGGCACTGGCGTCAAGAGCGCAATGTCGACAAATTGGTTGGGCGCGTACGGTGACTTCATCACCAAGAATAATCACCAGGTCTCACAAATAGAGTCGACCCTACGGTCTCTAACATACATTATACCTGGTTCGTACAGTCATCGCATCGCACCATCATTTACTGCTTCCTAACGTCATCTACAGGCCGTTTCCGTGACGCAGAGATTGCCTCCGAGTCCATCCACAGCGGCGTCCAGCTCCTTTCTCTCTACCATGATACCCTACTCTTCCGTGCATCCTCCAAGCTATCACAGCCGTCCCTCGCAAACGCGCCCTCTCCGCATAAACGATACATCCGCTTCTGGTTCCTCAAGAGCCCCCTCTACCGGCGCGTAGCCTATCTTCTGCAGATCGTCAACTATGTCGAGCTCCTAATCGAAATGGCGGCCAAGCGCCGCGGCGAGCGCATCCGGTGGCGCGCCGTCATTATAATAGAAGCCATCAAGGCCTTTTGCAAGCTTCTGCTGCTGAGGATAACAAAGTCGCGGCCACTGATAACCCCGGTTCTGCCCGAGCGCGAACCTCTACCCGAAGCGCCGACCGACGAGGAGTCCGCATTCCAAGGGGACGACAGCGGATATGCTAGTGCATCAGGGTCGCCACAGCAGTCGTCGCCGGATGGAGAATGGACTATGCCTCGCACCGGCATGTCGCTGCCGACATTACCTTCGCCCGGCGACATCAGCAGCTATCTCCTTTCGCGGGTGCTAACAGCCGACGACATCAAGCCGGCGGCGAAACTGGTCAACCAACTACAAGGCTCGGCGCAGGTTGCTGAAATCCTGCATATCTTGTCACCACTGGCATTTGCGGTGGCCATGGCTCGCAGCAAGAATAAGCGCAAGGCCTGGACTCCGTGGGTGCTTGGGTTGGCGATAGAGTTGGTCGCTCGGCAGCTGCGCGATCGCAGCCTACGGACAACGCCGCTTGAGAAGGAGGAATGGAGCCGTAGAGGCTGGGCTTTGGGATGGTGGATGATGCGTGGGGCGTTCTACGAAAATATCACAAAGTCGATGGTGGAGGGCGTGAGGAGACGGGTGCCGAGCTTGATTGGGGGCATCTTGGAGGACTACGAATACCTTTGGGAGAATTATCATTTCAGCACCAGCCCTTGATAGGAACCAGCGTTTCTGGGGAAGGGCGGGAGCCGATTATACACAGTTGAAACGACGGTATTGATCACTGGTTACCGAGTCATACCGCCAACTTTGAGTCCGGGGCCAGGAAGATTTTCATCTCAAACTATCTTGAAGCTTGGTTCGACGGGGTTGGAAATAAACAAACCGGAGTTTCAGGGATGGAGGCTTAGTAAACATTTGTTGCCAGGGCAATATCAAGACAAAGCGGACATGGAAGAGTTGGTGATGTACGAGCATGGTTCAGCACTTTTGTATATAAATACGATAATTGATACGGACACATTCAACCACAGCTGGGCTTCTGTCCCGGTGTCGTGAGTAGGTAAGCAAGGTGCGTAACCAGAGTTCGATCAGCGATGAATGAGTAAGGAAAGTCATTTGAAGCGGCGGCAACCTTCAATTTAATAGGCTCCCACGACTGCCGCCGGTATGTTCTCTCCGCTCGCTACCCTTTAAAAGCACTTCATCTTTAGGAACTAACTTGCGGCCTCCGGCCAACCAATCAATGACTTCCAGGGCATCCAGATAGATAAATCAGACGACACATTCTTGACAAGGGCATGGTACGGGAAAACGCTCAATCAGATATGCTGAGTTTAGGCTAACAATGTCTATAGATTTGTACACACATTCAATTCTTATCCAACTTAACGAGCGTCCCATCCATCAATTACCACACTATCTTCTCCATTCGTACTCCGTCATACACACAAACACCATACTCTAGGTATCTGACCATAACTGATCACAACCTTGAGCCCAACTAAGCACGGTATATCAAACTTAGTTCTTCTTAGCCGGAGCAGAAACGCTGGCAGCGGCCGAGGAAGAAGACGCGCTAGTAGGGAGAACGCCGGTAGGGAATCCACCACTAGGGAATCCACCACTAGGGAATCCACCACTAGGGAAACCAGGAGGGCCGCCGCCACCAGGACCACCAAAGCCGCCGCCAGCATCGGGGTTAGCCACGCCACCGCTCTCGTACAGGGTAGCAGCAGCAGTGACGGTGCGGGCAAGCGTGGTGTTGATGCCGAAGCCGATCCAGCCGAGCAGACCCTCAGACACGGAGCTGCCGAGGTAGACGTAGTTGACGATCGGGTCGCCGACCTGCGACCCTTGCTGGAGGAGCCCGTCCTCGGCGTTCAGGGTGTGGGGCTGGGTGTTGGTCTTGTAGACGGGCTCGGCCTCGACTTCGTTGATGAGATCCTGGTCGAAGTAGATCTGGCCGACGTGCGAGGCCGTGGTGGACTGGACCGTGTTGTTGKGGAACACGGTCGGGTCGACGTGCACCATGACGTGGATGTGGTTGGCGCGGCCCGTGTAGTGACCCGGGAAAAGGGTCTCGAATTGGGTGATGCCGTCGGCGTCGGTCTGCTGGAGGCCGCGCAGGAAGGTGGCGTTTAGGTTGGAGGTGTCGCCGTTGTTGCCGTTGCCGTTGCCGGAGACGCCCGAGTAGACGCCGGTGGAGTTGCAGTCTGGATCATGGAGAGTTAGTTTGATGGGGTCTACCTAAGGTAGGAACAAACACTGGTGAATGATGGAGGGAAGTGAGGAGGAGAAAGAAGAAGAAAAAAACGTACGCCAGATCTCAAGGTAGACGTTGGGAATGGGCTCGCAGGTCTCGACATCGTAGACCTGGAAGTCGAGAGCAAGATCGACACCGGCCTGGCCGTCGGTGATGTCCTCGCGGATGTACTCGCCAGCAACGTAGTAGGGACCCTCGATGACCTCGGGGCTGAGGAAGCAGAAGTCGGTGCTGGCGAAGATCTCAGAGACGGGAGTCTGAAGAGTGAATGTGGAGTTGGAGTGGTGGGTGCCACGGGCATAGATGGAGCGGGCTGAGAGAAGCGGGGTCAGTCAATTTCTGAAAGCTCAGTCTTGAATGAAGCATTGATAAGGTACTCACCCTCGAGGTTCCTCTTCTTCATCATCTTCTTGGCGAGCTCCTCGCGTCTGGCAACGGCGCGGGCCTCAACGCCACGGGCCTTGAGCTTGTCAGCGCAACGGCCATAGTCGCTGCGGCCGACAAGGTCGAGGATAGCCTGACGCTCAGCGAGCTCGGCACGGATGTCATGGCCAGGGTGGGCCGAGACAGCGGTAGCGGTGATGGCTCCGAGGAGGAGCGAGGAGAGATGCATCTTGACGGTTCTAGTTCAGAAGGACAAGATATGGCGGTTGTTGGTGATGATGAACAGAAGATGGAATCCCCCAGTGCGGGAAGATGCTCTGATATATATGATGGGAGGAGCCTCATCGAGCATCGAGCACCCATCCATCCAGACCGCAAGGTTCACAACTGGAACTGGGAAGCTTGAGCCGCCTCTCACATGCCAAGCATCATACACCCATGGTGTGCTCGTCGGGGCGTGCTATGGGACCTTCCCTTTCGAATCACCCTGCGGTGACGAATGCGACTGTAGGGGAACAAGGTGTGGAGAAAATCTTCTTTGCGTTTCGACCAGGGATGGTCCACGAGGGAAGGGCAGCAATGCCATCCATTTGTTTTCCTGGAATTCCTGTTGGCGGTGAAAGATCTCAAGTTGATTGCCACGGACCCCATTCACATTGCAACGATGCTTCCACGAAAACCAGAACGTGTGGATTTGCACAGCCCACTGTTGGGCAAGATAGCCTGAAATTGGAAAGAAGGGGGAAACACGGCGTTCGGTTCGCTTGTAAGTCTCTTGGTGGACGCGAGCAGAGCTTGATCCGCTCGGTACCTTTTTCATAGAAGGTACTGTATGGCGAACCTCTTTAACGCAGCCTATTATCACGTACCCTGGACAATGATAGAATCGAGGTGCTAAATTCTCTGCCCGCATAGACAAGCCATGATGACGAAAACAAGATACGCACAAATAGCTGGAGGGGCTGGGTTGCTTTGACAGGAAACGGTCCCCATCCCCATTCAATGCTTGCTTGACAACGATGTGTCTGGGGAGGGATTCGTCATCCCGGCTCCACACAGAACCCAATTCCGCTTGGACAGGGCCCTTGCTAGTTGCTCAAGGAGATCTGGAAGAAGAAAAGTTGGGGGTGTTTCCGAAATGGAGATGTTCGGGTTGTGGGGGTGAAACAGAAGGAACCCGAAGATGCACCGCCCGTAACGCATCCCCTTGGAAACAGGGGGTTCAGGTTCAAGGCAAAAGCTCAACCAATGGCATCAGCTGTATTTGTGTGCTTTGCCGACGAGGAAGAAACAGCCCTGGTCCACTTGGGGCTCTGCGGAAGCTGGCTGACCAAAGAAGCTGATCTTCTTCGATTTGGCTCTCGTCGTTTTATCTACAGCCCTCACTAAATGGGATAGACACTACAACAGTACGCGTTCGACTTCCTCCGTACGCAAGTACGTTAAGACAAGATGGAAGCTTGATGAACAAAATAACACCACACACCTACCTCCGTGGCTCCATGTCCCTCTACTGCCTGCAAGATGGGAGAACCGCGGGAAGAACGAAAGGAAAGGGAAGACGGAGAAAGCAGCTGCGGGAAGATCTACAAACGCCAAGATACCTTACCCTAGCGAGTCAAACTCAACCCTTTTTTGACGCGCGTCTTTCGTCTGGGCATTGCTGTCAATCCGTCTTGGCGAGACGCTCGCGAGGGAGCGGAGGGGAGGCGGTGGAAGCGAAAGGAATAATACCTACGTATGTCAATTGGCATATAGTGGCAGTCCAGGGGTGGTAAGTACCGAGATCTAAGCTTCATGCCCAATATGGGGTCCTGACTCCCCTTCAAAGATCCGAAGAATAGCCCAGATGTCTAAGACCCGACCTTGTCCCGGTTCTGTTCTGTTTTCCATCTGAATAACTGAACCGGTCTGAGAGAAAACATAAAGACCTACCGAGACGGGAGAGATCTGGGTCTGTCTGTGTGCTGCATTGCATTATCTCAGATAAGTGATGTGCCTACCGCATCAGGACGGCCAGAAGAGGATACAGCTCTTGGCAAGTTCGTCTAGTGCAACACTTTGCTGCGACACTACCGCCAAGACAGGATGAAAACCTGGCTCATCACCTGTTGTGAGCGAAGGAACCCTCACAACCTCGACCACACCGATGAGGGAGGAGCTAAGAGCCGCGTTGGGTTGTATCAGTTATGCGCCAGTCACAAGGAGAGAATTACAGATCACTCAGAGGAGCCGAGGCGGGTGCGGATGCGGATGGGATGGGAGGTTACGATTAGGTGTTTACCTTACTTGCCTGGTCATCTTCAACCCCACTCAGTCTGGAATTCTAGCCCCTTTCATTGTTGGCGGCTGGGGTTGGAAAACAACGAAGACGGCGAGACTGGAAGACAACTCCGAGTGAATGAATGGTTGACGAGTCAGACAATAGAAATTTCCAATCCTTCCTGATGAAGGTTTCCTCTACTCCACGAGTTACGCGGAATCCAAGGGTCCCCATGGAAGAACTAGAATTCCATGCAAGACGCGTCAGTAATAGCTGAGAGACCCGTATTTACATGGAAAGGCGGTGGCTGTGTTAACAAAAAAAAAACTCCGGCTCCGCAAACCTAACGAGAAAGCAGGGGGCTCCGAGTGAGTGGCCTACCTATAGCAACGATGAGCAATCGAAACACAAAGCCGAAGAAGTGTTGAAAGCATATCATCAGCCTCAATCTTAAAGAGTTGTCGACTGCGGCCCAATACGAAGACAAGACAATCACCTCGAGTTTCTACCTCCATGGCATTAACGGCTCACATCACCGCGTCGTTGAGGATATGGATACACGGAAACAACCGCCTTGATGAATGGATCATGCACACCTGTGCGAGCCAGCATGTACCGGTCGACGGAAAATCTTCTGAATAGCGATGACGATATTCGGGTAAATATCACCGAATTTGATCATGCCGGTTGTCGCTGATTGCGCGTCGTTCTCGTCAAGGGGCGGATGAGCAGCAGCTTGGCAGTTTCACTGCCACTGAACCTGATTCAGGACGACACTTGACGTTGAAGCGCTCAGATCGTTCAGAGGCTGAACGAAGGGCCCTTGTAATGGCTTTGATGATACGCGGAGGTATGTATGACGAGGTTGCAATGGTAACCGTCATGCCCGGCTTGCAAAGAAGGAATGACCGCACAACCGCTTTGTAGCTGTCGCTCTGGCCATTGCTCTTTCCGGGTCGACCGAGCCGAACCTACTATTTTCAGGAGTAGAAGTTAGCTGGTGCATTAAAATGGGGATGCGGCCGTACCTGAGAATGCAATGGCCGTCTCCGTTGTTGTTGATGGTGGTATGGTAATGGCGGTACCGAGTGGTGATGCCGAGAAGGCTGAAGTTGGGAAAGGCGGGGAGTCGACGGGATTTTGTCAGTTTGACTCAAGTCCTTCTTCTCTGCTGGTGCCTTCTTCCTTCTCCCATTGCACCTTTCCTTCTTTCTTCCATTCCAGGTTGATGCGGTAGATCCTCGCGCCTGCCCTGATCCGACATGTTCAGTCATGGCATCTGCGTCTGACGGCAGGAGCGAGGATCTCCCGCAACATTCATCGTCCCTTCCCAAGCCGGGAGTCTCTTCAGCTCTCGCTGCATGCAATGGGTCGGGCTTCTTCTCAAAGACTCTCAAATCTCATTGATTATATTCCCCTGGAATGATTTTCTGAGATGAACGGTTATTTTTTGGCCACGGTTATACTATTGGACGGTGATCCGGCACCCCAAAGATCACATCAATAGACCTGACCTTCGTTTGATGAAACTAACGAGTTCCGTAGAAAGAACAGCCATTGGAAGGCGAACGGCTATATATGACCTGCGCCGCGATTGTGTTCTCCTTACGTGCTAGCAATGAAGGACTCCTGTTAATGCTATCCGTCAAAATAGCGGATAGTTGATGCTCGAAGATCCATTGGGTACCTACTTTAGCAGTCCAAAGAAAGATTTATAAAGATCAAATGCTCCAAAGCCCAAAATTTACGTTACCATACTTTTTCGCTCGTAACATCTCATTGTACGCTGAAAAGCACCGAGTGTTCAATCTTTCTTCCCGTCCTACGTTGAAACAGTTTGCACTTCCCTATCTATCGTTGTGGTTTTTACATTCTTAATGCCAAGTTCCACGCTCCACAATCATCCAATCATCGGAACCATCCTCATCGGGTATGGTGTAGCGGTAACATCGTTGACTCTCACTTCTCAGAAGTGACTGCTCTCTCAACAGCCCCGGGTTCGACTCCCGGTATCCGAGTTACGATAAGTTTTTTGTATCTTTTTTGTCATTCCTTTATCATATGCGGACTTATTCCCGTCCGTGCTTCCCTTTTCTTGCATCTTTCTCTATTTATCATCTGCGTTGTGGTAGCTCGGAGAGATATCGGATTTGACGTTTGTGCCCCGAGCGATTGTGTGATACACCTTGTAAATCGAGCTTGGTAATTATTCGGTGCTCAACACATTGCACCGAGTGCGTGGCTAGTATGCCCTCCGGATTAGCCGTCCGTAAGTTGACGAACCATACTCCTCTAAGCAAGGCTTCATGAGCCATGGCCAACTGCAGCTCAACAACCCACTGGGGGAAAGGGTCACCTGCAGGCTTTCGTATCGCGAGGAAAAGACTCGATAACTCAGAAATCGCATAGCGGCGTAGTAGTCCATGTGTTAGGGCCAGGTCCCTGGAGAGCACAGCAGCCCGCCAATATCAAGGTGATGTGTGTCTATCGTTGGGATTACATAGTGTTTACTAGCAACTTCAAGGCGCCGTTGTATCGTCGGCTTCTTTCAGAAGGCTTGTGACGTGATATCAGCACCTCTTTCATTAAGCAGAGCCCTTTGAGTTAGCGCGTGATGGAGATTTGCCCGCTGCTGAGACTTTTGCTACTTAGCAGCAAAATAGGCACAAAGGCTAGCTCATAACCCACGTCCCTAGATGGACGGTGGCTCCGTATTGCTCGAGCGGCGATTGTCCGCGGACAACAGTTCCCTGGACGCTGTCTCGGCTGTGCCATCGTGTGCCCGAACAACACTGTCGCGCTGAAGCGGTGGGAGCTGCTAGTTGCTTTCACTTGATTCGAAACAGCTTGAACATAGCGTACAACGGTTGAGGGTGGCGAGTCACTTGACTTCCCAGCCAGCTTTACCACGCCTCCCATAAACCCAGGATGCCTTCCAAAGTCTTACCAAGGCTTCTACCGGACAAGATCCCATCGTGCCGTATTGGTGGTCTTTCGTTCATGGGATTGACTGGATAAATGGGAATGCTCAATGTCGGCGTCTAATAATAAACTGTCAGCTTTTAACTAGTGAGTGAGCTAGCAACTCGTAAATAGCCTGCCGGAGTCTCCGCTCCTATATAGTAAGGTCTGGTGATTCGCACTGATCTTGACGCGGAGCTACCTGCCCCGTTACTGTCAATGTATCATCAACGTAATAATGCCTTATCGCCAGACAGGGAAGATCGAGGAAGCTCCTTGTTGCATAATAAGAAAAGCGAGACATTGTCCTTGATCCCGTCCGTTATGCGTGATGATGTGAATGGTTTCACTCCAAGGCGGGCTTAGGCGTTCCGTTACTGAGAAGCAATGACGGTGGACTTGTGAGTAGTGTATATTGAGCATTTTAGCGCGGGAGAGGAGGAGACCGATGGGGTTGTCAGATGGACATGAACGACTTGCCCTTGATCGACAACGCATGGCCATAGCTCATAGGCGGCTCGGCGGGTGCTGAATGCACCATGATCACGGTTGCACAACCGACGACCCAGTGAAGTGGCCTGTCTCGAAGGCTCTGGCCAGGCCGGTAAAAGACGACAGGGTCTGGACTCTGGACAGCGTCGCGGACCCCGAAAGACCGACTACCGGGTACCTGCGTAGAGGTAGGTTACAAGCCTGATGCTTCTAAGCGACACAGCGTGTGTTTCGATTTATCAGCTGGTGTACGTGCTGAAAATCGTCCCAAATCTCGTGGTACTTCTAGAGATGATCCGCTGGGAGATGCGTGCCCATCAGATCGAATGCAACTGTAGTATCCGCAGTCTTCTTGACCCGATTTGAAGGCTAAACCGAATCCGTGAGACTATTAGTTGAATAAGGTGTGACAGCATCACAATCCTACCGCCGCGGGTTGCTGTTGTCACCGGGTAGCAATGGCCCGAGACAGAGCGACGAGCCCATGTCGAACTGTCATTTCTTTCCTTTAATCCAAACAGGCCTTTTTCTTACCAGTCCCACCCAAACGCTTTCGTATTCTCCATTCTTCTCTGGGGTCACTTCTTCATTCCTGCCCGATTTACATCTACCAAAGTTACCGGCATTTTATTCGGTTTTATGCCCATTTTGGACAACTTTTAGAGAGACAAACCGCGGGCAAGCAAGCAAGGACCAGTTCATTCAACATTTATCAATCTTCTTCTCCGTTGGCATATCTTTTTACGCGTATCTGCATGTTTCGATGGGAACTAACTATAACATCACGCATCACACACCCAAAAAAAAACTTCCACCCTTTCCATATGACCACGACACAGTTAACGAGTCAAACAGCTACCTACACGAATGATAAATTCATGACAAGATATTGAAAGGTCCTACATACATAGGAAGTGTGACATGGAAGAAAAATATATATATGGCTGACGACGGACGGCCAACCAGCAAGGCGAAAAAAAAAAGACAATAGAAAAAAAATTGGGATTGCCCGGAATCGAACCGGGGTCCTCACGGATCCGTTGTGTCGAATTTGACCACAACGTGAAGTACTGACCACTATACTACAATCCCTGTTATTTGTTGGAAAATGGCGCGCGATTTGGGGCTTATATGTGTGGATGGCACAAAAAAAAGGATTGTTCATGTTGCCCTACCTACTACCACTGTACCTAGGTTAGGTTTTATTCGTGCGCCATAAGCGATTGGGACAAGCTCAGGTCATAACAAATAAGCTGTACTGTACTGGGGCTGTACTGTAGCAAAATGACGGAACCTTGTACGATATGCCGCTGCTTTAACACTCCTACTCTAAGAAAGGATCTCAAATTTTGGGAAATCGGTCAATTGGCGCTTGCAACTAACTGATGGAAGGACGTCGGATCTGCAGGCACAGAGAGAGAGGCAACTTAAGGACGGGAGTGTTCAGACGAAATGAAGGCAAGGGTGCATCACACAAGCAATCTACGACTATACAAAGTCGATGTCATCATGTTCATTCCTTGTTGGTATGTATAATCTAAGCGTTAACCATGCATGCTATCTACAAATCATAAAAGTATATGTAATGAATCTTAAACGCCAAAACGGTTCTTGAAATGCACCGCCGTTGTCGCCCATGTGTCCCGGGCGCGGTGCAATGGCCCGGTAATCGTGCGCGCGCGCGTGCATTGCGCCGCACCATGTTCATTCCATCTCATCTCGAAAAAAAAAAAAAAAACCAAAAGCCAAAGCCTTTTCTTCCCCTTCAGTTCATCCCATCATGCAAAAAAGGGCACCTTGTCATACAACCCATCATAAACCTTCCCAACCCACCCCAACGTCTCCCCTCCCCTCGCGACAATTCCCAGTCCACCAGCCGCCCAAACCGCCGTCGCCGCCGCCGCGACGGCATTAATCCAAATCAACCTCCTCCTCCTCTTGCGCCTGGCCTTCCTATCCACCTCCGGCACGCCCGTGTGCCTCTCCAACGCCCACCCAGCGCCCTGCGACACGCCAAACCACTTCGCCCACCCCCACACCATGTGTCCGCACCCGATCCCCAGCAGTGCCGCGTACGCAGCCCACGACGTCCACGCGTGTCGCACAAACCCGTGCGCGACGTACG